>JAWNOE010000124.1:0-37874 GCA_035046095.1 Drosophila pseudotakahashii | reverse complement strand
TTTCATGTTCGATTTGTAAGAAAAATCACCATAGTATGCTACACATTTACGTCAAGTCTAAAACAGACCCAAAAATTGAAAAAACGAATGAAAATAAAGTAAACTCGTGTATGACATCGGAACAAGCGTTGCTAGCTACAGCACGCATTCAAATTCAAACCTCTGAGGGAGGTTTCGAAAATTTTAGAGCTTTGATCGACAGTGGTTCTCAAAGCACAATAATTTCAGAAGAATCTGCCCAGATTCTGAAATTGCCCAAAATTCGGTCTCAAACAGAGATCAGTGGAGTATCGTCCACGGGAAAGTGCATCTCGAAGCACAAGGTAAATCTTTCAATTAAACGAAATAATTCCCAAAAAACGATAAGAATTGAAGCACTTATACTTCCAAAACTTATGAGGGCTCTCCCAGTCAACACAGTTAATGTTGACAAAACAAAGTGGGAGAAGTACAATTTGGCTGACCCAGACTTTAATAAGCCGGGTCGTGTAGATCTGATAATTGGGGCAGATCTATACACTCACATTCTGCAGAATGGAGTGGTCAAAATTAATGGCCTCCTCGGTCAAAAAACCGATTTCGGGTGGATTGTCTCTGGATGCAAAATATCCAAAGGTAAGAAGACAATTGTAGCAACCACCATCGAATTAAAAGATATGGATCGGTATTGGGAAGTTGAGGAAGAGGACAAAAATGATATCGAATCTGAAATATGTGAGAATTATTTCATAAAAACTACAAAAAAAGGTTCAGATGGACGATACATTGTGTCAATTCCATTTAAAGATGATGTCTCCTTAGGAGATTCGAAGAAACAAGCAATGGCTCGTTTCATGAATCTTGAGAAAAAATTAAAAAGAAATAAAAAACTAAGGTTAGACTATGCTAAATTCATGCATGAATATATAGATTTAGGTCACATGGTCGAAGTGCAGGAAGAAGGAAAATACTTTTTACCTTACCAGGCAGTAATTAGAGATTCAAGCCTGACGACCAAATTAAGAGTTGTTTTTGACGTTTCAGCAAAAACAACTAATAATAAAAGTTTGAACGACATAATGTGGGTTGGTCCACGAGTTCAAAAAGATATTTTTGACATTATCATTAAATGGCGAAAATGGGAATTTGTAGTATCTGCGGACGTTGAAAAAATGTATCGTCAGATAAATATTAATGATAATGATCAACAGTATCAATATATTTTATGGAGAGATTCTCCAGATGAAAAAATTAAAAATTATAAATTGACAACAGTCACATATGGTACAGCATCTGCACCATATTTAGCTACTAGAGTTCTAGTAGATATTGCTGATAAATGCAAAAACAAAGATGTAAGTGAGATAATTAGGAATGATTTTTATATGGATGACCCAAACTGGGGCTGATTCTATAGAAAATGCCAATAATTTAATTAAATTGATTTCTCAAGAATTACAAAATGTGGGAATGAATTTAAGAAAATGGATATCGAACAGTTCAAAAATAATGGAAACTGTAGAAGATACAGGAGATAGCAAGGTTCTCACTCTTGTGGAAAATGAAAGCGTAAAAACCCTGGGGCTTCAATGGGAACCGCAGAAAGATTTATTTAAATTCAAAGTAAATTGCGGGGATTCGAAAAACATCAACAAAAGGATAGTGTTATCAACATTATCAAAAATATATGACCCTTTGGGATGGCTGGCTCCTGTAACTATTTTAGGAAAACTTTTTATTCAAAAACTATGGATAAATAAGAGTGAATGGGATCAAGAATTATCCAAGGAAGATAAAGATTATTGGGTAAATTTTAAGGAAAATTTATTGCTTTTAGAAGAGATTCGAATCCCAAGATGGATTAGTTTAAAAAATTGTTCAATAACACAGCTTCATGGATTTGCTGACGCTTCCGAAAAGGCATATGCAGCAGTGGTATATGCTAAAGTAGGGAATTGTGTAAACATAGTAGCCAGCAAAAGTAGATATAATCTAATTAAAAATAGAAAAACTATTCCTCAAGCTAGAGTTATGTGCAGCTCACTTGCTTAGTGAATTGATCAAACGAATAATTGAATCCATTGATACCAAAGTAGAAATCTATGCTTGGAGTGATTCCACTATAACTTTAGCATGGATTAAAAATGGTGATAGTAAGGTCAAGTTTATTAGACGAAGAACGGATGACATTCGAAAACTAACTAATACCGAATGGAACCATGTGAAGTCTGAAGAAAATCCTGCAGATTTATCATCAAGAGGAATTATTTCTAGCCAACTGACCACCTGTGATTTATGGTGGAAAGGTCCGAAATGGCTGTCTGAGCCAAAGGAGCATTGGCCTCGACAGCAATCCAAAGAAGATGTGGTTTTGGTAAATTCTATTCTAAATAACAAAACCGATGACCCCATTTACAAATTATTGGAGAAGTTTTCCAGCATTGAAAAAATTATACGAATAATAGTATATTTAAATAGATTCATTCGATCAAAAATTAAGAAAGAATCTTTTCCTTCTTTTCTATCGGTAAAGGAGCTGAATCGAGCTGAAAAGATCGTTATTAAAAAACAGCAAGAATATCAATTCAGTCTAGAGATAAAATGCCTGAAAACAAAAAAAGAAATTAAGACAAGTAATAGGATATTGTCATTGAATCCATTTTTAGATAAGGATGGTATGCTTCGAGTAGGAGGGAGACTACAGAACTCCAATGCAGAATTTGAAGTAAAGCATCCAATTATTTTAGACAAGTGCCATTTAACAAATTTATTGATCCAAAAGGCTCATAAAGAAACTTTGCATGGAGGTATAAACTTAATGCGAAATTATATCCAAAGGAAATATTGGATTTTCGGGCTAAAGAATTCCTTAAAGAAGTATTTGAGAGAATGTGTCAAGTGTGCTAGGTACAGACAAAATACTGCTCAACAAATAATGGGCAATCTGTCTAAATACAGAGTTACAATGTCGTACCCATTCTTAAATACTGGGATAGATTACGCAGGTCCTTATTTTGTAAAATATTCCAAGAATCGTGGGATAAAAACAGATAAGGGATACATTGCCGTATTTGTGTGTATGGCTACCAAGGCCATTAATCTAGAAATGGTAAGTGATTTAACCTCGGATGCATTTCTAGCAGCCCTAAGAAGATTTATAGCTAGAAGAGGAAAAGTTGCCAATATCTATTCAGATAACGGAACAAATTTCGTAGGAGCTTCAAGAAAGTTGGATCAAGAGTTCGTTAAAGCAATCAAAGAAAACACATTGAAAAAGATAGAATTGATTGGCATTTTATTCCCCCGGCAGGACCTCACTTCGGAGGTATTTGGGAATCTGGAGTTAAATCCATGAAGCACCATTTGAAACGCGTAATAGGGGAAAATAGTCTGACATACGAAGAGATGTCAACACTTTTATGTGAAATAGAAGCATGCCTGACTTCAAGACCGTTGTATACTTCTGAAATGATCAACATGAAGTATTAACTCCAGGTCATTTCTTGATTGGTAGACCACCGTTAGATATTGTTGAACCAATTGAAATTAATCCAAAAAATTAGAAGAGACTTCTGGGTTAAATGGAAAAAGGAGTATTTGCATACTTTACAACAGAGAAACAAGTGGAAGAGGGAAAGTCCAAATATAGAGAACGGACAAATTGTTTTGTTAAAGGATGAGAACAGTCATCCAGCCAGGTGGCCAATGGGAAAGGTAGAAAAAGTCCATAAGGGTAAAGACGAAAAGGTTAGAGTGGTAGAAGTGAAATTACAAGATGGATTTATCACTAGACCGATAAGCAAGATTTGTCCCTTAGACGGAATAAAGTCTGTCGATAAAATGGAATCTGATCCCGAAGAGACAAAACCGAAAAGACAAACAAGAGGTACATCAAAGATCTCAAAACTTGGTTTTATAATGGCCATGTTATTATTTATATTCTGCCAATTTGCTAATGCATCAGCTAAAGTTGATCAGCCAAGGTATGCAATAGAGAAGATAAATAAGACTTCGGCAATATATTTAGACCCAATGGGGGATGTTGAAATTGTAGCCTCCTCTTGGAATTTAATAATATTTTATAATATGGACGTTTACTTCGAAATGCTTAAAAAAGGTAAAGAATTAATACCAAAAATGACGGTAATTTGCGAACGACTTCATAGTTTTGAGGATCAATGCCTTTTAGTTCTGAGTAACACAGATCTCAGACATAGAAGAAATTAATAAACTTTTTATGGCTCAGGGAAAATCAAGAAGTAACGTGCTCCCTTTGGTTTTATGGGATCGCTTTATCACATTCTATTTGGAATAATGGATGAAGACGACAGGATACAAATGGAGGATAATATGAAAAACTTGTTAAGCAATCAGCATAGCCTTAACGAGTTAAGTAGGAAACAAACTTCCTTAGTCGATTCTACGACTAACATTTGAAAGAAAACGACTGATGAAGTTAACTCAAATTTTAAAGGAATGAACGAAAGGATTAAGAATATGACGGCGATATTGCAAGAATCATATTATGTGTACAAAGAGTCTATCAACTTTTTTATGATAACCAAACAGCTAAGTAACATTATAGATGAATGCGAGAAAATTCAATATAGTATCATAAGCCTCTTAATAGACATAAATCATGGCCGACTTAATACAAATATATTAAGACCTAGTCAGCTAAAAAGTGAAATTTCCAGAATAAAAGACAGTTTGTCTGAAAATGTAGTCTTGCCAGGGAAAAGAACAGGCACAGAATTAAAGGAGGTTTATACATTATTGACGGCTAGAGGTTTATTTGTGGATAAAAAATTAATAATTAATGCCAAAATACCATTGTTTGGCAGACATGCTTCAGTACTTTATAAAATTATCCCAGTTCCGGTAAAATTGGACGACCGCATGATTACAGTGCATGTAGATTCTCAGTACTTAATTTATAATTTTGAGATCGATGCATATCATCTTATGGCAGAATCTACTATTAATAAATGTCAAAGGTGGCAGTCGAATAAAAGAGTTTGCGAGGGAAGTTGGCCTTGGAGTAGTGCTAACGACAATAGTTGTGAGATTAAACCCCTCAAACCAAATAAGGCATCGAACTGCAGGTATATATGATGGACGTTGATGCACTACGAGCAGTACAAACAAGTGGCCCAACGATACCAAGCACGTGCTTGTTACGCGCGGGACCCTTTATCAATTATATAAATCGATTGTTGAGAGTAAGTCATATTGGGTTGAGTTGGAAAGGAAAAGTAGTTGGCTTTTTAAAGTTCAAAACAATTCTAAGGCTAGAATTCAGTGTAGCAATTCAAAAATAGAGATAATAGATTTACCTGAACAAGGAATAATGACTTTGAGGTCAGATTGTACTGCTCGAACTGATGATAAAATATTAGTTGCTCAACACAGTATTCAGTTAAAAGATCAGGGAACATTAGCGTTGTCTTACATTGGAGAAGTTAACGAGATACCAAAGATTATTTGGAACCCGCTCGACATACCATTAATTAACCATACGGACGAAATCAATCGTTTGTCAAAGGAAATTCAATACTTAAAAACTCACAAGCTGGAATTGAGGGAATTAGACTTTCACCATTTAACTGGACATGCATCCCTAATTTTAGCAATTGTAATAGTAATTATATTAATTGTATATTTCATAAGAAAAATAAAAATACGAAGGCAGTTACAAGCCATAGCATTACCCTTAATATATAAATTTGTAGATACAATAAATCAATGACATAAAAATGTTTTATGTTAAAAAATCAATAAATTTACCTAATGTTAAAACACAATAATTACAAGCCGTGAAGGGGTGTCAAAATTATTATGCAAAATAAAATATATCGAATTAATACAGTCCACTAATTTTGTATTGCAATATTTTTGAGAATAAATAAAATAAATTGTAATTAACACAGACACCTAATCTTGCCGGCCCTTGCCAGAATGTTCAGACGAACACTAATAAAAATAAAATATAATACTTTATGAGCTCTGTGCATGTCATGTAACAGTTGTAAATCGATCCGGAGCCATAAACTATGATCTGTAATTGTAGACCCTACAGTGGAGCGGTGCTAGCACTTGTAATCTGTAAGTGCAGGCCACTTGAGCCAAAACGAAGATAATCACTTGAGATGCTTCTCACACTGCGCCAATGGTTCCTGTGCGGGGGTCAAAAGATAACTCTCCGCGCAGGTAGACGCGGCCTCTGCGTCGGCCACAGATAAGACCAGAATAAGAATTTCATGTTAGTTTCCTAAGCAGGGACTTAAAAAATAAAATTCAGTTTTTAATACAGAACTCAACTGAAAAGGTTGTTTTATTTAATTCATCCCTTTCAGTACGATTTGAACTTCAAACGTGAAACATCCTTATTTTCAAGAAAAATAAAATTTAATCTACGGAAAAGTTCTTTTGGATACGGAAAAAAAGGAAGTAATAATAAAAAATAATAATAAAAATATAAAGATAATAAAAAAACCCTCTGAAAAAGAAGTTGGTCAAGGTGCAATTTTTTTTTTAAATAATTAAACTGACGGCACAACAAAAACAATACAAAACAACAACAAAACTGTAGCATTTAATGTTATCTGGTAATATTAGAGTTTTTTTTACACAAAATCAACGACAACAATTCAAATTCTTGAATAAAAAAAGTTCGTCACCATACCCTACAAAAAGTTCGTCACAATACCCTACAAGGTATACTTGGAGGAAAAACAGTGTCATTCTAAAACGGCGCAAACAAAAAAAACGCCAAGTACCACAAACTTTTGATAAAGATCTCATTTTTACGTGCATATATTTATCAGATTTTATTTTACTCATCTTCACTCTGACACTGCTGAAACACATATAAATTGAATAGGTTTGCTAATTTGGGCACCACATTTTTAGCGAAAATGACTTCACAAACAAATTACGACACTTCTTATTAATATAACTGTAAATACATTGTCGACACGATAAGTGGAGACGACTACATTTATGTAAGATTCAACGAATTCGTCACATTACCCTACACTTCCCTACATTTTAACATAAATGGGTAACACTGCCAGTTTGAGCAGTATAAGTCTCCATTTAAAGCAGTTGCGAGATGTTTTATGTCAACTTCAGATATGAAAAAATAGTTTCATTATGTTCGATGCACTTTATTAAACATTGGTCGAACGTGAGTTTTGCAAAATAAATATTTTCCGAAGGGAACTTTTATGCCCAACGCGTTTCTCTTATTAATTATTTTATTGGTCTTCAATTTTCGTGGTATTCAGCTAAAATTTCAAACATTCCTTTTGGGGTAAAAATAGTACCCAGTACATGGTCCTTATTTTATTTATGGCTTCTATTGGTCATAGTCGCAGTAGTGGTTGCGCCTATGGTCGAATCTGTAAGCGAGAGCTCGATGAGCCTGATTGCAGTCAAACTGAGCAAAATGGCCCAGGTCGCGGTTAAGGGCGGCAAAACAAAAAATGCAAGTTATTTATTTTACCTTGTACTAGAACGTTTTTAACTACTTTTACGCCAGTACTGGGGCAAGGGTAGCGTAAAAAGTATTTTGACACCTTGAAAAGTTCCCCGAAGGCTTTGCAATTGACTTCAAAATGGTGTAGGAAAAAGTTATAGCCATAATAACAGCCTTTCCGATGATACCAGATACTATGGCTCTTTATATGTAGCTGCTATGTCTATCCAAACTTGTCTCACTATTGAGTAGGGTAGGTTTTCGACTGGTAATGTAGGTGCATTAAATTGGGATAATTGAGTAGGATTACACTATGCAGCATCAAAAATTTACCTCGATGGATGCTCTATTTTTGGATTCGTTACGAATTCCCAAGTTAAACTGCTTTTTCCAAAAAGTTCCTCGACGCAAGGATTCTTAGCAAAAGGACCTCAAAGTTCGAAAAATGCTGAAATTGGCCAATTTTCCAGAGATCTCAGAGGCAAACGGATGCATGGTTTGATTCGATGTTAAAGTTTTTTAAAAGATACACTCTTTATCTTTCAAACCCCATAATAAGAATAATTTTAGGATTTTTTTTAAGGCAGAAACAAATTCTAGAAAACAAAGTCAAAAAACATAAAAGTATACAGCTGTGTATTTAAAAGTTTGTTGTTGCCACATACAACGGAGTAGTCCAAGCCGGTATTCTTGAATGGCCATCTATTCAACTCCAGCCGGTCCTCTGGCAATGGACCCATCAATTGCGGAATCGACTGTACTCTCCGGTGTTTGCATAAGTTACAGCTCGCCATAACGCTCCGTAAAATTCTCCTTAAATTGGTTCTCCAGAACCTGGTCCGGACCTCGCTTAAGGTCGCGTCTAGATTCTGGTGCTTCATCTTCCTGTGGTAGTGACGAATCATCATTTCTGCCAGCGCGTTTTTGTGCGACAGTATGAACGGGCGCCATACGCTGATTGGAACGCATTTGGCGACATCATTCCATCGTGGTCGACGTAAGTGAGTTCTCGTAACTGACTGCCTTTCGCCACTGCCTTTCCTTGAACTTCTTCTCCGAACGTATCAGCCTGAGCGCGCTGGATCAGTTTCCGTTCTGCCTCCGCGCACTCAGTAGTTGTAAGACCATAGGCCTCACACTCGTCCCTTAATCCACGGCACCGTCGTATGAACCTGATCCACGCTGTGGTCATGACCAATCGATTACAATTCGAAAATCTCTGCAAAGATATAGACTCGTCTGAAATTACCAGTGTAAACTCACACGGCATCTCTTTTTCTGCGGAGTGTGGACTGTCGCGGTCGCTTGGAGATGGCTTGGGCCACTGTTCTTCCGACTCCCGCAGAAATGATGGTACGCTCATCCACCTTGCCCCTTGGCTAAGGTCTACATGGCGCTGTGGCCTCGTCGCGTCATCTGACACGTTTTCGGCAGACGGTATCCACCTCCATTGTGACACCTCTGTTGAATCTAAGATTTCCGCCACCCGGTTTCCAACAAACTGCTTATACCGCCGGTGGGTGCTGCTAATGCAGTGCAGCACGGTCTTAGAGTCAGTCCATAGCACGCATCTGCTGATCGATACGTTGTGCTCTAGTCTTACGGTGTCCATCAGCCTGGATCCTAATACAGCTGCATGAAGCTCCAGGCGTGGGATCGTCATCGTCTTCATCGGGCACATTTCGTCTTGGAACATACGAAAAAGGGCCGCACAATATTGTTGTCATAAGTCGCCCTCCAAAATGCAACTGCTCCGAACGCCCATTGGCTGGAGTCCACAAACACATTTAGCTGCATCCCGTGCCAAAGTAGTAGAGTGGACAACAGAAATCTCTCACGTAATTTATTTCCAGCCTCCAGCTCTCAAACGCTTAGGCTAACTCATCCGGCAGCGGCTCGTCTCACTGAACGCCTCTCCGCCAAATCTCACGCATCAACAATTTGGCGGTTACCATGAAGCAGCTCAAGAATCCTATCGGGTCGAATGTCGACATGACCAGAACTAGGAATTCTCACTTGGTGGACGCACGTTCTCCAGTCATCACGCTGCTGGGAACCCTATGGTACTTTACGCTGAATTTAAAGTCATCCGTGGCTGGGTGCCAGTACATGCCTAGTATTTTCTCCTCCGCTTCATTCCATATAACGTTTTTATTGGATCCTAGTGGGTCAATGACCGTGGGTTTGCCCACCCCGTCATGCAGTTGGTAGTGATGCCTCATCTGGCATCCGCAGACGTTAAACTTACCGATTCTCTTGCAAAACCTGGACATGTGACCGCGCTCCAGGCAGGAGAAAGAAATCTGATGCTTTCTTGCTAACTCCATACGCGCGGTTGGAGACGCGTGGTTGAAATCCTTACAGTCCTTGATCGTGTGTTGCCCCTCACAAATCGGGCAACTCCTGGGATGATCGTCAAACCCATCCTGATCCTTCTGACTGGTGCTGGCGTGCAATACCCTTCGCTTAGGATCCTTGCTGTCGCCGCACGTAATAGTGCACACTAGCTTAGCGAGCTCGTTTAACCATTCGCTCAAGTGCACAACCGTTGGGTAGCACCCTATTACGGCGGCGTGCCTGGCCCAATCCAATCCAATTGCTCAGTGGTAGCTTGGCGATCAGCTCATCCATTAAGGTAGGATTACCTAGGTGTTGCTCCCCGTTCGGGCTTGACTGTAGAAACGCTGCGAGATTGCTGACTCGTGTGGCAAACGGCACGATCTTGATTATGTTGTGCTCTTGGATCGGCTGCACCTCTCGCACGCTTTTCACTTGGCTACGTATCAGTTGCTCCGGTCGTCCACATCAGAAACGTAGCTAATCCATTACAGCCTAAACGTTACTTGGGTGTCTAAGCAGTGACTTGACAGATGCTCGCGCTGCACCCTTCAGGGCTTTCACTAGCCTCTGGTTGTTCTCCAACGCAGTACAATTAAAGGCCGCCGTCGTCTCCATGAATATTGGCCATTCCTCAGGCTGACCTTCGAACTCTGGAAGATCAAGCAGTCTGCGCGGCGTCCATCCAATTAACGGGCTCGGCGAGGCTATTCCGAATGAACCAGTTGATTGCGGGGGTACCATCAGGTTGCGTAGAGGTTCCCGCGGTGCTTGCATGTAGCTTAGTGCTGGCTGTACAGAAGCCGTCACGCACTATGGTCAGTACAAACAAGTGGCTCTTACGACACCAAGCAATGCTTGTTAACGCGCGGAGCCCTAAACCGTTTTGGGCGAGTAAACGTAATCGCGGACAAAGAAAAGGACAATTTCACAATAGACAATAAAAAATACATGCAAAATACATAAAGTAAAACTAATTAGTTGCTAGGTAGGACAGTATTATTAATTTACAGATAGGCAGTGAGTCGGTAGTAGATATAAGGTGATATAGTCTATTATAGTCATTGCAAAGTACTCTAAAAGGTTCATGCATTGCATAATTAGAGATACAATTATTTAAAACTAAAGGTATATAGTTTCTAGTGAATCTATTAGGCACATTAAAATCCAGGCGACCCAATAACTCGGGACTCTCCACATCACCATGAATAAGATTCCTAATAAACGTAATACCAAGCATAGTTCTACGGTTAACTAATGATGGTAAGTTAATTAAAAGTAGTCTACTAGAGTAGGATGGCAATTTAGGCTTGTATCCCAGTTAAGTCCCCGTAAGGCAAGTATTAAAAAGTTTTTTTGCACAGACTCAATTCGGTCATATTGGAGACTCCAAACAGGAGCGCAGTACTCAAGAATTGGTCTAACTAAGTTTGAAATGCTTTGAGATCAGATTGCAAAGCTAAACTTGGCGCAGGATCATTAAATTGCAGGCACAACTTAACGCCATCTGCGTACATAAGTACACGGGACTTCGTTAGGACTAAAGGAAGGTCATTTATGAATAATGTAAACAGGAGCGGACCAAGATGACTTCCTTGTGGTATACCGGACGTGACTCGGATTAGGGATAAAAAAGAGTTTTTAAAAATGATCCTTTGGGTCCTGCTATTTAAATAACTTAAGATCCACCTAAGAAGATCATCTGGAAACCCTTAAAGGTCCACTTTCCGAACTAGAATCGGGTGGTTTACAGAATCAAACGCCTTACTGAAATCAGTGTAAACCGCATCCGTCGGACGATTTTTTCTAAAACCATTTATGACAAATGAAGTAAACTCCAAAAAGTTGGTTGTCGTTGACCTACACGTGTTCGTGTTGACAAGAGAAAATAAGAGACCTACAACTGTGTTGCAAATGGGGCGTAATAATGTTCTCAAATAGCTTTGGAATAGCTGACAGTTTTGAAATACCTCTGTAATTACATGCGTTCAATTGGCTCCTCTTTTTATGAAGCGGGATAACAAACGATTCCTTCCAAATATGCGGGAAATCTGACGTTTCTAAGGACAAAAGTCTCAGCGCAATACCTGAGCACACATCCAGGGACTTCATCAGGACCCGGAGAGTAGACTGGTTTGACTGGTAGACTAAAAGAAGTGAGCTTTCACTTAAAACCGGACAAAAAATAAAGTTTGATTTAGGCATATCATATGGGTAACACTGATCTGACGGACTTGATGTTGAATAGGTGGTTTGGTAAAACTGTGCAAAAAGATCGGCTATGGCTTGATCAGTGTTTGCAGCAGAATTTTCAAATTTTAGTGATGATGGGTAACATGAAGATTTACGCTTTGTGTTAACAAAATTATAAAACTGTTTTGGATCTAGAATAAACTGTGTCTTACAACGAGCTACATAGTTTTTATAACACTGGGCGTTAAGCACGGTAAAATCCGACCGAGCACTTAAGCATCGGGAAAAGGCAGCATGTGATCCGGAAACTCTAAACTTTTTGTAGAGTCTAGACTTCACATTTTAAAGTCATGATAACTCTTTACTAAACCACGGAGGCTGGGTTGAAATTTTAGGATAATACGTAGGAACGCATGTGTCAAAAATTGCGTTTAATACATTATAAAATATATTAACAGCTTCAGTCATATTAGTACATAAGTACAGATTAGACCAATCTGAGCAAGCTATTAGGCTATTAATGAGTGCAAAGTTTGCTCTACGAAAGCAGGGGATGCGTTTAGCTGACTTTTCAGATATTTCATTTGATTTTGTACCCGTGTCGATAGTCAGCTCCAGCGTTGGGTGATATGGGTCTTCTGGTAAAGTTATTGCAAAGGTTCTAGCTATGCAAACACCTTCTGGACTTGAAACAAAGCATAGATCCAGTAATCGTCCAAACAAATTTTGAACATGGTTTACTTGAGACAATGAAATATCAAGCAAACCATCAAGTGTTGTACTGTTTGTACTGAGTGTGACTTGTTTCCCTATTGCCAGATTTCTACTCGATTGTGGCGGCCGGTTTCCACTCAATAATGGCGACAACTGTTCATTTAAAAATGGCGTCACTGACTCAGCCAAATTCGGCGCCAGATTTCCACTCAACAATGGCGGCAGATTTCTACTGAAGTTCTGCCCTGGCGTTTCACTCAAACATGGCAAGCATTCGCCGCACCGCTCGCTCCTATACCGCTTGATCCGTTTCTAACGCGATCCCTCTCGGCTGCATCTTGCCCCTCACCTGACCTCGCCTTTTGAAGCTCCCTTCACAAGGTTGCGATCCTCTCCATCAGCGCCGCAAACTTGGCTGTTGTGGCGTCCGTATCCTGGCCTGATCCATCATGCTTTGGACCGCCACTTGGGTTTAATCCCGATTGCTTGGGAGTCCGTGGCCGCTGCAGCTCACCGCCAGATAAGCCCGGCACATTCCTAGGAGTACCGGCTGATGTGGTTGCGGTGGTCGTAGTTGCAGATGATTCGGGGGCTTTGCCGTGGTGAATATGAAGTCGGCATTGCACGATAAAGGAGTGCGAATAAAAGAAATGATGCCGACCGGAAGAGATCCCTTGAGAGTTGCCTTTAACTTTGCTTAACCAACAAAAGAAATAGAGCATAAGCATGAACAAACGACGTTTTATTCTATCCGAAAATACATATATCAGATTTAACCTTATTTTCACAATTAGTTTTACATACCGCAGTCTTGCCTCCCAGTCTCTTTGATCTTTGATAGCTTCCAATTCACCATTTCGTGTGACCACATTTAGCTTACAACATAATCGCTCTAACGATTTACAACATCGATAACAAATACTGGCGCTACAATTAAATTTTCTAAAACTTTGAGCGTTATGTTAATCCCTTTCCACGACACCAAGTACCAAAGAAGGTGTTTCTCAACACTGTCTGGTTCTCTAGTATATACTGAATTAAGCGCTATTCACACTATCCCTGCCCCACTCTCCCCTACATTGATTTAATACCGTATTAGAACGGTACTTATCAAGTTTTATGCATTTATCTCTATAATAGCAAAGTTGATTTTATCATTTCTGGGGCAGCTATTGGTATAGTGGTCTGATCGGTTGTAAAAGTTTGACTTTACTTTACAAATATCTACAAACAACATCCTAAGTCTTGTTTCCGACAAAAACTTCATAAACGTTTTAAAAAAGAAACACTTACACGTAAATAATATAGAATTTACTAGGCGATTTCATGAATGACTTTTTAAAAATGTCATCCGCAATTTCATTTACAAAAATAATTCTTTCCCTGCAATATATGTAAGGTGGTAAGGCAGAGCTGGGCGGCGAGTACACATTTGGCTCGTTGTGAATGACATTTTGCGATACAAGAAAGAGAGAAGGAGTGGAAAAAGGAGAAGGAGTCAGATCCAGTATTCGTCCGAAGCGGTCGCATTATCAGTTGCTACAGTTGCTAATCAAAGTCGTCTAAACTTGTATTCGGTTGTTACTTATTCGAACACTGTAAACACCCATATTTCATTATCTCCGCAT
The DNA here is from genome assembly GCA_035046095.1 of Drosophila pseudotakahashii. Classification (NCBI taxonomy): domain Eukaryota; kingdom Metazoa; phylum Arthropoda; class Insecta; order Diptera; family Drosophilidae; genus Drosophila; species Drosophila pseudotakahashii. The sequence continues at coordinate 23,543 of JAWNOE010000124.1, read as the reverse complement.
TATATTAATCCTAATAAACAATCCTATTATAATATCAACTCTACATATATAAAATAAAATACATGGGGGAGTGTAGGGTAAGGTGGCAAACAATTCGTTTTTTGAATGTAATTTTTCCAAAGATCCATATTTTTCAAAAGTGTAAAAGCAGAAAGTTGCTTGCATCTACTGAGCATATTTCTGTAAACGTACAATTTGAAATTCCAACGGATCTAAATCCTACAGCGTTTGGCGTGAACCATTCTTTTTTTACACTTTCAAAAGTTGTAGGGTAAGATGACGAACGATTCGTTTTTAATGTGACTTCCCCAAAAATCTGTGTTTTTTTAAAAATCGTACAAGCAGAAAGTTGCTTACATTTACTGAGCATATTTCTGTAAAAGTTCGATTCGAAATTCCAACGTAGCCAAAGCCCACATCGTTTGGAGAGAAACATAATTAAAAAAAAATATATATATTTAATTTACGGAATGGTTATTTTGGATACCTAAAAGAAGAAAGTAATAAAGAATGCCAAAACTTATTAAAAAAAATTATTCAAGGTGCAATTTTTTTTTTCAAATATAACTGCAGCATTTTAGGATATCTGGTAATATTAGAGTTTTTTTACACAAAATACAATTCAAATTCTTTAGTAAAAGCGAATTCGGAGATTGCAGACGTGTTTTCCGCGAGCTCCGGAAAAAAACAGTTTAAAAGTGAAAAACAAATAAGCTTCGACTCACAGCTCGACAACCACGAGCACTGCAACCTCGTTAATTTCTGCAACCGCAGCAACTGCAGCAACATTAACGTTAGCAACTTTTAAAACTACAAAGCCAATTGGAAGTGCGAGTGCCAATATTGGCAATATCAAACAACAATAAGTAGATCGTAACATCCAAATCAAACGGAAGCTAAGCCCGCAAAATAAAATGGTTGGAAATAAACCAAAACAAAATTACCCAAATAAAGGCAGCGTACAACCAGAAGCATCTAGTAACAACAGATTCGCAGTTTGTTCGGAAATTGAAACAAATTAACCCAAAGCTGAACAGCCTGTACAAAAGAAGACAAAACCCCACTAATTTACATAAGAGAACAGAACTCAAATGCCCTAGAAAGGAAATTTGTAGCGCTGGTCGGGAATGACAACTTTTATGTTACTTCTCTCGTATAAAGAAATATTCACGAGAAACATTAAATTTGCTCACATCCCAACAATCTTAATATTCGATGTCTTGCCTTCAAATGCACAAACTTGAAATAATTCAATTCCTCAATAAAAACCAAATGGGAGTAATACTGCTGGCAGAAAAGCTTTTCACAAGTAAATACAACTTCCAAGTAAGAGGTTATACTTCATATTGAAACACTTTTTTAGAGTAATCGTTACTGGCTCACTCGATAGGTTACCCCACATAGACTAGACCATAAAACAGTACAACACAATATTCTATTAAGCTCAATCACTTTCAAGCAAAGACATATTTAATATTAAAAGTCAATTTAAAGAAATTTTAAACAGCACCCACGACGCCAATTTGAAATTGTTTGAAAATTACACCGAAAACGTTGAGGTCGTGTTCCTCAGAAGAGAGAGATTTTTTTTGTAAAGCTCAATGCGGTCACACGAAATGCTGAATTGTAAGTCAAATCTCCCAGTCAGATTTATTCCGATTGGAGAAATCAAACAGACTGGAAGGCAAGTCTGCGGTATGTAAAACCGATTGTGAAAATAAGGTTAAAACTGATATAAGTATTTTCGGATAGAATAAAACACCACACACACTATTTACGCTACAAAACTGGCTTTCTTTCTTCGGTGTTGGCTAAGCAATTTTTTTTAATTTTTTGGACATTCAGCCTCTTTACCAAGTCCGCAATATTTCCAAAATTAGCTGTGTTAATTGTGACACATATGTGTGTATGTTTGTATAGCTGTCGCACTCTACATTAAGTCGTAACCTTAAGTGTGACCGTGCAAAGGGAAAATACCACAGTCACAACACAACAACAAGAGAGAACGCTATAGTCGGGTGCCCCGACTATCAGATACCCGTTACTCAGCTAAGGGAGTGCGAGGGAGATAGATATATAAAATCTTTGATCAGGCATAACTTTTTAACGAATGGTCCGATTTGAAAAATTTCTAAATTTTCTAAAAATTTCTTCTACATTTCGATAGGTATTGATAGTCACAATAAAACTGCATTTTTAGTTTTCCAAAATCTTTAATGGTGTGGGCGCCAGACACCTTTAAAAAAATGGTGTAGGGCGATTGAGGGCGTTAGAAGGGGCGTGGCACCATTTTGAAATAAACTTGCGCTGCGTAGGAACTCCAAGAATATGCATGCAAAATGCCAATCCTCTAGCTTTTATAGTTTCCGAGATCTCAGCGTTCATACGGACGGACAGACGGACAGACGGACAGACGGACAGACGGACATGGCTAGTTCGACTCGGCTAGTGATCCTGATCAAGAATATATATACTTTATAGTCGGAAAAGCTTCCTTCTCCCTGTTACATACTTTTGCACGAATACAATATACCCTTTTACTCTACGAGTAACGGGTATAATAAACGAAATGAAGTAGCTTACAAGTGAAAAACAAATAACCAAAAATACTGGAGTAGTTTAATAAAAGCAATAAGACGCTAAAAAAGAAAATAAAACAAAAGAGAACGCTATAGTCGGGTGCCTCGACTATCAGATGACCGTTACTCAGCTAAAGGGATTGCGAGGGAGATGGATATATAAAACTTTGATCGAGCACAACTTTTTAAAAAAATGGTCCGATTTGAAAATTTTCTACATTTCGATAGGTATTAATTAACACAATAAAACTGCATTTTTACTTTTCCAAAATCTTTAATATAGAAGTCGAAAGAACTTCTTCAAAAAGCAACTCAGTGGGGGGCCAACTGCCACTTCATGGAGCTTGCAATGTAGAAGCCCACCCCCAGCTTTGACTCATAGCTCACAAACCGCGAGCACTGCAACGGTCTCAGTAACCAACAACGAGTTGTCAACTTCTGCAGCGCTAAATAAAATTACAAAGTCAATTGTAAGTACGAGTGCCAATATTGGCAATAACCAAAAACAACAAGTATGTCCGGCCATACAGACTGGCATGGATCGATACATCCAAATCAAACGGAAACTAAGCCCACAAAATAAAATGGTTGGAAATAAACCAAAACAAAATTGCCCTAATAAAGGCAGCGAACAACCAGGGGCATCTAGTAACAACAGATTCGCCCTGTTGTCGGATATTGAAAATAATCAATCCGGGCTGTGCAAGCCAGAGCCCCCACCAATTTACATAAGGAAACATAACTCAAATGCCCTAGTAAAGAAAATTGTTGCGCTGGTCGGGAATGACAGCTTTTATGTTACTCCTCTTGTCAAAGGAAATATTCACGAAACAAACCTTCAAACAAAAACTGAAGATCAATTCAGACCTGTAACCTAATACCTAGACGAGGCTAAGAAACCCTACTACACTTACCAGCTCAAGAGTAGCAAGGGCTTGCAAGTAGTGCGAAAGGGCATAGAGCCCGACGTATCCAGCAATGAGATAATAGAGGCACTGAAAGAAAAAGGATTTTTCGCCAAAAACATTATTAATATTATCAACAGAAATAAAAAACCGCAACCACTCTTTAAGGTTGAACTGGAGCCTGAAAGCAGTGCCTTGAAGAAAAATGAAGTGCACCCGATCTACGAACTGCAATTCCTGTTGCATAGAAGGATTACTGTTGAAGAACCGCATTAGCAAAATGGTCCGCTGCAATGCACAAACTGCCAAGAGTATGAACGCATCAGAAACGACTGCGGGCCTCGATCAGTCTGCGTAGCTTGTGGAGGTTTCCACAGCTCCGAACCGTGCCCTGCAAGCAATGAAGACCCAAAGACGAAGAAATTCGCTAATTGCGGAGAAAACCGTACCGCAAACTACAGAGGCTGCCCGGTCTATAAAGACGTGAAGAGTCAGTTTCAACAAGCAAAATATGCACGCTCTCAGAATGCACAAAATGCATACGTGCAATCCCAAATCACACATGATGTTTTCTTTGCGAAAGCAGCCAGATCTTCATTTGGGCCCCTCAACACAAATGGGAAAGTTTCATACGCCAGTGCCCTAAAAAGTGCTTGCCAATCAGAAGGGGATCCCGCAAGCTCGATGCTCTGAGCAAAATGTAGTATCACCTCAGCAAGCAACAGGACAAATACCAAACATCATCGAAACCATGATGCTGACTTTACAACAGGGTATAATGGTCTGTCTGCCTGTCTGTCTGTCATAAAAACATAAATATAAAACATACTCTTATTTATCCGTTATGTGTGTGTTAGTTTACCTATATCTATATACCTATATATCACCTTTTTGTATTAATGTATACATATTAATGAGCTAAAAAAAAATAAAAAGGCGCAACAAATTTTGCCCTCGACATGGGTCTGAACACACGCTTCCGAATATAAGCATACAAAACAAATAATCCGCTCGCTTTAGACCCTTAGGCTACTGATTGGGCTGATTTCCTAAAATGTAAGGCGATTTTTTCATAGTTTCAAAGAAAAGTTTCTGTAACGAGAGATGTTGATCTAATGAGAGTAAGTTTTTCTTATTTATTAGGAAAACATTTCTGGAAAATAGACATTTTTTCTAAATTTCAAGGCGATTTGCAAAGCATGGCGATTTTCTAAAATTCATGGCGATATTTTTTCAGAGCTGAACACAACGATTAGCCCAAAAGTGTTTTTTAAACCTAAATGTGCGTGTTCCGTGTATCTTTAAAATTTAACAATGTCCCTTCATATATCTATGAAGCGAGCAGTCTGCTCAGAATATTGGGTAAGCAAAGGGAGGGACTTAAGATCAGGGACCGTAAATAATGATTATTGATCTATTTTTTGAACCAAAAAATCAAGCACTTAGGATCGACATACGCAAAAAAGGAAAACACCATAGTAATCCTCGTTGGTTAATCTATTCATCATCGCCATGATTTTTATTTTTGGGATTTTTATTATATTCCTCAAAAATAATCATTACTTTTGAGTTTTAAAATAAAAATCAAAAATAATCATTATTTCTGATCGGAAAAAATAAAACTCAACATTAATGATTATTGTTGATTTTTATTTTTTTTGATCAAAAATAAAACTCCTTGGACGCCACGGCTTTTCTATACCGATTCTCGGGGTTTTTTTTACATAGTCCTATGTATCGAATGCAGACGTACCACCTCTGAAAAAAAAAACCTTAAACTTGGCTTCTGCATCCCGTTAAATGGTATCATTCTTATAGTCGGAAAAGGAGATACTTCTAGCTTTTGTTTTTGTTTATGTATTTAAACAAACATTATGTTTATGTATTTAACCATGGAGTGCAGTCGAAATGCACTTGTCTTTCTCTCTCACTCTACAAGAACTAATTAACTAATGAAGGCCGTCAGCTCGACAATACATACTGGAACAACATTTAACAAAGTGCCACCGCTTTTTGAAATCTCTAGAATGTTAAGAAGCATTGTCCCTTATTCTCTTCTTCTTAAGAATTCGCGGCTTTTGAAGAACTAATTTAAGTATCAAACCAAGTTTAGAAAAGGCTTTTCGGTAAGTAGAAATTGGTAAACAGTCTGAAGTATTAGTTGTTCATAGGAATTCGCGGTTCTTCAAATATCGATTTAAACTAATACTTCAGACTGTTAACCAATTTACTTACCTACTTACCTATTTAAATCCGTTCTTCAAAAACCGCGAATTCTTAAAAAGACGAGGATACTTTCTCTACCTAGCTAAGGACCTTTTTCTTATAGTTCGTTTGACATTTTAATTGACTCTTCAAAATCCGCGAATTCTTAAGAAGAAGAGGAGCTCATTGTGTGGATACTTTCTCTAGCTAGATTAGTGGACTAACTAAATATATCAAAAAGTAGTGGTATTTTGTTAAATGTTGTCCCAGGTTGTGTTGAAGAACTCGCGGGAGAGAAGGAAAAGATGATTTCGACTGAAATCCATGTTTTAATACATAAACATAAACAAAGGCTGGAAGTATCTCCTTTACTGACTAAAATCAAAATACCATTTAACGGGATGCAGAAGCCAAATTCAAGCTTTTTATACCCGTTACTCGTAGAGTAAAAGGGTATATTGTATTCGTGCAAAAGTATGTAACAGGTAGAAGGAAGCGTTTCCGACCCTATAAAGTATATATATTCTTGATCAGGGTCACTAGCCGAGTTGATCTAGCCATGTCCGTCTGTCCGTCCGGATGAACGCTGAGATCTCAGAAACTACAAAAGCTAGAGAATTGGGATTACCCACACATATTCTTTGGCTTCCTACGCAGCGCAAGTTTGTTTCAGCCGGGGGCCACGCCCCCTCTAACGCCCACAATCGCCTTACGCCCACAATAAACGAGTTTAAAAAATGTCTGGCGCCCACACCTTTAAAGATTTTGGAAAAGTAAAAATGCAGTTTTATTGCATTTATCAATACGTATCGAAATGTAGAAGAAATTTTTCAAATCGGACCATTCCTTAAAAAGTTATGCCAGGTTTAAAATGTTCTATCTCCATCTCCCTCGCACTTACTTTGGCTGAGTAACGGGTATATGATAGTCAGGGCACCCGACTATAGCGTTCTCTCTTGTTTTTGCCAGAGGTGGTACGTCTGCATTCGTTTTATAGGACTATGTAAAAAGATCGCCCAAAATCGTTATAGAAAAGCCGTGGCGTCCAAGTGAGTTTTATTTTTGATCAAAAAAAATAAAAATCAATAATAATCATTATTGTTGAGTTTTATTTTTTCCGATCAGAAATAATGATTATTTTTGATTTTTTTTTAAAAAAAATAATAATTATTTTTGAGTTTTTTGATCAAAAATAATGATTATTCTGTGAGTTTTAAAATAAAACTCATAATGATTACGGTCCCGGCTTAAGGTTGTCCACATAAATGCTCAAAGCTTAGTAACGAAAATGGATGAGCTTAGAGAAATATTTGTTGGATCCAATGTTGACCTTTTTTGTGTTTCCGAAACCTGGTTTGTTAACGGATTTAGTGATATTCCTTTTATGTGTGAAGGTTATGAATTGTTCAGATCCGATAGGCCTAGTCATGCCGGTGGCGTAGCCATCTATGTTAGCACGAGAACTGAAGGCTCATTCTAGCGAACCCCTCGGACAGCAGCGTTGAATATGCGTTTATTGAAATCACTGACAAAACAAGAAAGGAAGCTAGCTTCGGCCAGCCGAAGCTTAGATACCCTTGCAGATAAAGTAAATACCTGTAGTTTAATGCTCACTCTATCAGTGCAGCTCCAGGGATTTCAGATTCTGCGTGTCTATTTAACATTTTGTTTTTATGTTGTCAAAAATCAAAACGCATACTTCCTACAAAGTTACAATGAATTTTCTTATATTTTTTTGATTATTCCTATGGGAGCCTTAAGATACAGTGGTCCGATCCGGCTCGCTCCGACATATGTACTACCTGCAATAGAAAGAAGACTTTTGGGAATGTTTCATTGCGATAGCTTTAAAACGGAGAGACTGTTTCGCATAGATACGGACAGACGGACATGGCTAGATGGACTCGGCTTTTAGTACTGATCAAGAATATATATACTTTATGTGGTCGGAAACGTCTCCTTCACTGCGTAACAAACTTCTGACTGAAATTATAATACCCTCTGCAAGAGTATACAAATTAAGTCAAAAATTCTCTTCTTTGGTATCTATAGACCCCATCGTCCAACCCTCATTAACGATTTGCTGAAGACGGTCTTAGACCTATCCGTTGAATATCGAAACTTTGTTTTGGTAGGGGACCTTAATATTAACATGATCAGTGAACATCATGTGCATAATGAGTTTGCGTCTCTTGGTCTTAAACTGGTAAATCGTCTCGAACCCACTCACTTCACAAGTACCTGCAGCTCTCTGTTAGATGTTTTCTTTCTTAGTGATCTGTCTAATGTTCTTTTATACGACCAACTGTGCGTCCCAGCGTTTTCTAAGCACGATCTGATATTCATGACGTACCATTTTATTTCTGACAACAAAACATCCACTTTTAGCTACTCGAACCCACTCACTTCACAAGTACCTGCAGCTCTCTGTTAGATGTTTTCTTTGTTAGTGATCTGTCTAATGTTCTTTTATACGACCAACTGTGCGTCCCAGCATTTTCTAAGCACGATTTGATATTCATGACGTACCATTTTATTTCTGACAACAAAACATCCACTTTTAGCTACACTTTTAGCTAATACTGACAACCTTTGGGCAGCTTTTAACACCTATGACTGGACCACAATTTATAACTTGACATCCGCTGAAGATCAACTCTCATTTTTAAATTCTAACATCCAACAGCTATTTGACAATTGTGACCCTTAAAACGAAAAATCGGAAACCAGCCGAACAGCCTTGGTTTAATATGGACATAAAACGGCTAATCTAATGGAAACGTTACAGAACAGAAGCACTGAACAATACATTTAAACAGTTAAGAAGTCGTGTAACGAAAGAGAAATCCGATTCAAAAACAAAATTCTATAACCTTAATCGACGCAGATATGGAAGAAATCTAGGAGTGGCAAACAAACTCAGATGACTTAATCCGACTTAGATATCGATCTCCTTAATTAAAAATGTAGGTATAGTCAATCCCCTACTCCAAAGCTAAATATGTACCTGAACTCGACAACTGTCTATGATAATATCTTTAGTTTCATGTGTGTCAGTCCCAGTGAAGTTCTTGAATCTTTGTTGAAAGTGAAATCTAACGCGGAAGGTTTGGATAATTTAAGCCCCAAGTTCATTAAACTACTGAACCCACAAATAATTTTTTAAATCAGCCACATATTCAAAACATTTTTTAATACTTCCATCTTTCCTGAAACGTGGAAAACAGCCACAATCATTCCGATCCCAAAAGCGAAAAACGAATTCAGGCCTATTTCCATCTTGCAATTTTTAGCAAAAGCTTTTGAGCGTGTAGTAGCCCAGCAAATCCAAACTTTCCTCGGCAATAATTTTCTCCGAGTGCAATAAAACTTCTTGACACCTACCTTACTAACAGATTACAGGCTGTCGTTTCAGGATTCCGTAGATCAGATCTTGTATCAGTATCTCGGAGTCCGAAAAGGGTCTGTCTTGGGGCCGTTGCTATTTTCAATATACATAATTGTCCTCCCTAAATGTCTGTCCGATTGTGATGTCCATGTATACGCAGATGATTTCCAATTATATTTCAGTCTTCCCCTGAATCAAATCAACGAATGCGTTTCAATAAGTAATAATGAAATCCAGAAAATAAACTGCTGGACCGAAGCAAATGGGCTTAGATTGAATTCAACCAAGACAAAGTGTGTACTTATTTATAAAAAAATCCCTTAATCAAAGACACGTTCCCAAAGAACTCGTTAACGACGTAGAAATATAGTTTGTTGATCACGCCACAAATTTAGGAATCGAATTCAACACAACTTTAACTTGGACCAATCAAATCATTAAAGCTATTGGAAAAACGTTTGGCATGCTTAGACAGCTTTCCTTATCCCAAAAACTCATCCCACAGAACATCAGGATGTTGGTGGCTAAGACTTGTTTAATCCCGACACTCTTTTACGGCATGGAAATCCTCGCATACTGTGATGCTTTAAGCATGCGAAGACTAAAAGTAGCGTTTCGATCGCTCGATATATTTTTAGCCTGAACAGTAGGGACCCTGTTTCAGGACACGCCACGAACATCATTGGACTAAGCTTTGAGTCAAGGATTAAACTTAGAACCCTTCTATTTCTCCACAAAGAACTTGTATCAAATGAACCCCCTTAGTTGATGGAGCACTTGCGATTGGCAACGTCCTCCACGACTAATAACTTAATTTCCAAACGGATAAAGCTATCAATGGCTGACAAAACATCTTTTCGTTCAGGCTATACGCTACTAGAATGACCTCCCTATTAATATGAAAAATATAAGGAACGTAACGCAATTTAAAAATATCTTAGCAATTACTTGAAAAGCACAACAATATCATAATATTATTCCTACTTTACTCCATGTTTGTCAATTGTTTAATTTTAATCAATCGAATGTTAAATGTAACTTTTTTTCTTTTTGTTTTATTTTGTATTCCTCTATATTAATATTGTATTCGATTTTAAGTTTTGTAAAATTCCCTCACATTAATTTCTCCTTAGTGACCGATGTAATAATTTATAAGACCTAGTCTTGTCGCATCGGGATAAGACAAATAAATTAAATTAAATTAAATTAAAAAGAATATCGGACCGGCCGATATCTGCTAGCGCCGGGTGCAGGCAGATTATAAGCGGCAGACAGCGGCCGAGAGTTTGGCCGAATTAATTGTCACCAAAATATGATGCGAGAACTGAAGGGTCGCCAGAACCTACAAGTCCTAGAATTTATCAAAAAAAAACTATTACCTATTAACAATTAGTTTTAAAAAAAAAATCATGAAGAAGAAGTAAGCGGAAATCAATAAAACCCTAATTTAAGCACCCAAAAATCCTAAATAGAAAAGTGTGAGAAATCGAAATCATAATTTATGATAAACATTCAATAAAAACGTATGTCAGCCAAAAGCCAAAGCAGCTATGTACATTTTTTCCCCACTGTCGCTTTAATTCAGTGGTCGGCAGCGTCCTATGAAGTGAGCATAGAGAACTGTTCTGTCTATGCTCTGCCAGCTCACGTACACTGTTGAACAGCGGTTTGCACGCACACATCAAAGAGCTGCCCCGTGCATATTTCTCACAATAATATAGAACAAAATGTCATTGTATAGTGTGCCGACCGCTGCTTTAATTTGCAACTTAAGCCTTTACAGTTTTATAAATATGTAAAAATTATTAATAATTATTAATTTTTACTTCATCATTATTTTCTATTTTATTCTAAGGAACTTTGCAAGTACATGCGCGGAGAACATAATGCAGAGCGAGAACTACAGATTATTCAGTACATTATTGGATTGGGCATTGGACGAGAAGAATTACGAGATGAAATATTTATTCAATGCATACGCCAATCAAGAAATAACCCAAACATGGAATGGACTGACCGAGTTTGGCTCATTATGTGTCTGTCGATCGTTGCTTTTCAGCCGAGCAAACTTTTGTTCAGGTAAATTGTTTGCCATGTGCCGAAGAAGCACAAGTTTTATAGCCAAAAATATCCACAAACCGTTTCTACTTTTCCATAAATTTTCTCACTAAATGTATTTCACAAACTTATGTTCCATTGCCCACAGATTCGGCGGTATGTCTCAAAATACAAAACACAGATGTTTGCCATCGTTTTGACTTAGGGTGGGTAGAGTCTTGGGGAAAAAATTCAATTTATTTTTTTAAAAGTTTTAAGTCAATCGGAATAAAACTTTAGAAGTTAAGCGATTGGTAAAAATAAAACTTTCCTAAAAAAAAATTATTTTTGATTTTGAACAGTTAAAAAAATATTTCAAGTTTAAAAATAAAATAAAACAAGAGAGAATGCTATAGTCGGGCTAAAGTAGTCAGCTAAAGGAAGTGCGAGGGAGATGGATATATAAAACTTGGATCGGGCATAACTTTTTAACGAATGGTCCGATTTGAAAAATTTCTGCTACATTTCGATAGGTATTGATAAACACAATAAAACTGCTTACTTACTTTTCCAAAATCTTTAAAGGTGTGCGCGCCAGACACAGACACACACACATAAAATCGTTTAAGGCGATTGTGGGCGGTAGAGGGGGCGTGGAGCTCGTCTGAAATAAACTTGCGCTGCGTAGGTAGCCCAAGAATTTGTGTTATTAATCCCAAATTTCTAGCTTTTATAGTTTTCGAGATCTCAGCGTTCATACGGACGGACAGACGGACATGGCTATATCGACTCGGCTTGTGATCCTAATCAAGAATATATATACTTTATAGGGTCGGAAACGCTTCCTTCTCCCTGTTACATACTTTTGCACGAATACAATATACCCTTTTACTCTACGAGTAAAGGGTATAAAAATAGCCAGGGCGAGTTTTTTCTATTCTTAAACGAAATGTAAAAGCAGAATGGAAATCAGTCAATTTTTGACGGAGATACAGTGAACATAGCAAAACGGTATTTTTTAAAGTGCTTTATTTGTGTTTTACATATTAAGTTTAAGTGCGTTTTTCTCGAAACCACGTTTTGAAAGTCCGTGTTCATCGCACCCAGAAAACAATATATAATTCTTACTTATGACGAATGAGAAAATATTAGAAAGTGTATTTAATGACGAGTGAATTAATTTTTTGTCACAAATGTTAATATCAGAACTTTTGTATGTCGTCACTAGTTTTTTACCTCGTTAAGAGGTGTTTTTATTTGATATCAGAAGTTTTTGTTTGTTTACATTTGCTTTCATAGGAGCTAATATATACATTTAAATTCATAATTTTTAAACTATTGTATTTAAACGAATTAACTTAGAAAGCCGTTCAAGTATTTCAAAATAACTTTTAAACGAGGTATAGCACATGTCTGTAGCTTTAGTAGTGTAGAACTTACGATCTAAAGAAATTTAGCTATTTTTAGCTTTTTTTTCCCGCTAAATCAGCGGGTTTTTCCAAAAGTCGTAAAACAATAGCTTCCCATTTGTAACACCTTAAAACAATTGAAATGATTCCATTAATAATTTTTAAACTATTGTATTTAAACGAATTAACTTAGAAAGCCGTTCAAGTATTTCAAAATAACTTTTAAACGAGGTATAGCACATGTCTGTAGCTTTAGTAGTGTAGAACTTACGATCTAAAGAAATTTAGCTATTTTTAGCTTTTTTTTCCCGCTAAATCAGCGGGTTTTTCCAAAAGTCGTAAAACAATAGCTTCCCATTTGTAACACCTTAAAACAATTGAAATGATTCCATGACCCTAAAATACACTTTGGATACGCACATACAAAATTTAATGTTTGGGCAGCGTTTATTCTTCTGAGCTGGCAAAAGTGGCTATTTTTGTTTCTGAATAACTTTTTAACGTGACTTTTTACAGTAATGTGTTACATATCAAAATTTAAAGAATCTTAAGGGCTATTCAGAAAATCGTTGGAGCCGTTTTTGAGAAAAATAAACAAAAAAGGTAAAAATTAAGTTTAAAAAAATTTGTTTTGTGCATAACTTTTTTACTATTACATTTGCACAAATTACATTAAGAAGGCGTTTATAGCATTTCAAAATACCTTTAAAACGAGGTACAGTACAAGATATGGCCTTCCGAATTGAAGCTATTTATAGCTGTTTTCCCGCTAAACTAGCGGGGTTTTCCAAAAGTGGCAGAACTAAAGTTTCTTATATCGAGCTGTTGAACATCATATTCAAATTTCAGGACTGAAACCATGTTTTGGGACACACAGACAAACTGTCAAACTGACAAACATAATTAAATTTTCATTTGGACTAGACCCTCACAAATTTGTTTTCGGTATAACTTATGAACGGAGCATCGGATTTTATCATATGACCCCTCATTCGACGCGTATTTTTAATTGAACAAAAAATGCGAGAATTATCCCCACCGGCCCCAACAGCTCAAAAATTCGAAATATTCACTTTTTTACTTTCTCTGCCCTCTCTCCCAAGCCAATTGATTTTCTTAAAGTCTTGGTATGCAATCCTGTTAGTTTTTACGATAACTTTCCATTGTTGTATCACTCATTATGATCGGACCATCACAGCAGATTTTCAATTCTGCGGCTATATATAGTAGTCGCCTTCGCACTTTCTCCTTGTGCGCTTCGTCACTACATGGACTGCCGTCCATAGTGATAAATTGTGAAAATTACTGTGTTTATACGATGCCGAATTCGATTCGTGTCTGTATAAACGCCATTTCGTGAATTCGGCAACACACGAAAGTTGACTATGATTTCAGCCTCAAAGCATGAATTGGTGGTGCCCAGCTCTGGTAACTCTGTTACAAATTATCAGCGTTGCCCGATCGCTAGAAATTTAAAGCCCTTTATAGGCTATTTCTCCACTCAGCGGTATTAAAAGATGAAAACTATCACCTATTTTTACCGGTCCGGCATTCCTATCAGCTGAGAGTGAAGAAAAGCATGCATTTTGGATGTGTCGTATAAACAGGGGTTATTTCTAGATTGCGCTTTCTCATCGTATAAACATAGTAAATGTTATATATGAATTCTATGATTTTATAAATAACTAGCAGGGTCGGTAGCCCGCAGCTTCGCCTGCGGAAAATAAAATTGAAAATGAAGCTACTTATTTTAAATTTAAAAAATGACTAATTTTTAGCCTATAAACCGAGTTTATCAGAACTTTTTTCCTTAATTTCGCTAAAAAGAACAGTATTTTGTCCTATACAAACTACTTAAGGAAAATACAAAAACTTGAAAAACCCCATTATGTGTTTTTTTTAAATCTTTCTTAAGGAATAAATAAACTTAATTTCTTTTAAAAAAATGAAAAGGAGTTGCTTAAAGATATACATAGCTCTCCCACAACAAATATGATAATTTTGGTTAAGATTTACGATTTAAGATTTTCGCAGTTGAAAAAATTATTGTCTCCAATTCTAATTTTAATAAATTGAAGCAATACTATTGCCCTTAAGTTGACGGACACTCATATTATAAGTCTAAGAACATTTTTGAAAGGAATGCAAATTTTAGGCTGGATTTTATTTTATCGGTCCTTCAAAACAAATCCTGTTGATCTTGGCCTTGCTACCTCCTTCTACCTTTTCGCCTTTGTTCATTGTCCCTGTATTTTTTGTTTATCAAAGACGAAATTTTAAAACTATTTAAACCGAGTTACATTTACTTCTTTTAAAGATGTTATTTCCTGATAATTAATTAATTACCTAAGATGAAGCCAAGGTAATTTTATGCACATAAGCAACGAAAAGGTAAATAATAACCAAATACTCTTGGCGGTTTTGCTAACACAGTAGACAACTCTTATAAAGGAAACAAATATGTATGCGAAGCAATGTAAAAAAATCAATTGGATATTAGCCGCATTTTAGAATTATTATTTCTGTTATCATTCATTTTTCACCTTAATTATAAATATATTAATAACGACAGGAAGACAGGTGGAAGGGGGTGCCGTGAATCAAATTGTTTAAACATTTCCATTTGTTTAAACAATTTGAGGCACGTGTAAGGAAGAGCAAGAGAATCAATTGATTTGAATATTTAGTGTTCTTTTAATATTTTCAATGTTTTAAAATGTTTTAATCTGTTGGGGAATGTAAATGAAATATTCTTTTAGCAAAAGGATATCAGTATTATCATGAATTTGAATCTAAGCGAATCTCACTTCCTTAGTCAGCTGCAATGCGCACACACACGTACACACGCACATATCTAGTGGATGTGTGTTAAATACGCATTTTTTTGCAAATACATATTTAGTGCGTGTGTGTGTACGCAGCGGTGCGAATTAATGTTTTTTTTTTGTTTTTTACAAATCCACAGTTTGTCAATAACTCAACCTTTGAAAACTAATAGATAGTTTGGAAACATTTCGTCTTAGCTGATCGGGTTCTTGGATTTTAAAAATAAAAATAACTTTAAGAAACACTTCGACTGTATAACTGTTTCCAAATTCTAAAGCTGATCGGAGCAGCATGATTTTGCATACAGGAAAATCTTTTTTAAAATTTAACGTTTACCTAAAAAAAATGGTGCAAAAGAATCGATTTTCGATATAATCGATAATTGTGCTGTGACTGTGGAATTTTCATCTTTTTTCCCTTGCGCGGTCACACTTAAATTCCCCTTGCGCGGTCACACTTAAAGTGCGGCAGCATGACATACACAAATACATGGACTTTATGCAAAGTGCGCAAGCAGAACATACATACATACAAATGTGGAGGCCGTGACGTCAGAAGGCAAAACAAAATTTGAAAATATTGGGGACTTGGTAAAGGAGGCTGAATTTCCAAAAAATGTAAATGCAGTTATTTGCGAGTATGCCATAAGATTATGAACATCACATTTATAAATAATTTTAACAACATTTATAACAGAAAAATGGCAAAAGAAAGAATAAAAAAAAACAAATCGAATTTTGGGGCCTTTGGGGGTCGTTTTTGGTTCTAATGTATACCTCACACGCGGCTTTTAATTATTCTCCGAATTAATGTAATTTTTTTAGATTTTTATGTCAATCCGTTCTGGGTGGAATTTGCTACTGGACATTTTTTATTATTCCTCCTTTATTAATATAGAGATGGCATTTCCACTTTTTTGGTAAAATAAAGACGGTTACTTGAATATTTGTTTAAAAATGAAGAAAAAGTGAACTTTGACTAGTCTTGATAAAATGTGAATCAAAATGTAACTTTGAAAAAGGGGAACTTCGGTCTGATCAAACTTAATGCGATTTCGGTTTCAGATTGTAAAAGGTCATTGAATGTACTATAAACTGCCATCACTACTTTTTGCGATTTTTGAGATTTGATTTTAACATTAAGTCGCAAAATCGGCCTCTGTTACCCCACTGTGCGACGCTCCGAATTCATGGAATTTGGCGACGACACAAAAGATAACGTTAATGTACGTGTGTGGCGAAAGTCGGAGACAGCGGGAAACTGACCATCAATGCGGACTGCATTGCTCGAAATCAGAGTCTCACATTGCACGGTCATTCGGTGGGAAAGTCAACAATAATAGAAGCGTCTACGACAGCTATATGATATAGTCATCCGATTTTTTAACGATTTAATTCGAAATTCAGAAATATTTAAATAATAACATTCCAAAAACAAGAGAGAACGCTATAGTCGGGTGCCCCGACTATCAGATACCCGTTACTCAGCTAAGGGAGTGCGAGGGAGATAGATATATAAAATCTTTGATCGGGCATAACTTTTTAACGAATGGTCCGATTTGAAAAATTTCTTCTACATTTCGATAGGTATTGATAGTCACAATAAAATGCATTTTTAGTTTTCCAAAATCTTTAATGGTGTGGGCGCCAGACACCTTTCAAAAAATGGTGTAGGGCGATTGAGGGCGTTAGAGGGGGCGTGGCACCATTTTGAAATAAACTTGCGCTGCGTAGGAACTCCAAGAATATGCATGCAAAATGCCAATCCTCTAGCTTTTATAGTTTCCGAGATCTCAGCGTTCATACGGACGGACAGACGGACAGACGGACATGGCTAGTTCGACTCGGCTAGTGATCCTGATCAAGAATATATATACTTTATAGGGTCGGAAAAGCTTCCTTCTCCCTGTTACATACTTTTGCACGAATACAATATACCCTTTTACTCTACGAGTAACGGGTATAACAAGAAGATAATATTTAAAAAAACACCGAAGATAGAATTTTTTGTTGTTTTTTTTTCGATCTTTCCTAGGGGAGCTATAGGGTATACTTGTCCGATCCGGCCGGTTCCGACATATATACAACCTGCAATAGAAAGACTTTTGGGTAAGTTTCATCGAGATAGCTTAAAAACTGAGAGACTAGTTTGCGTAGAAACAAACGGATAGACGGACAGACGGGCGGACAGACGGATAGATCAACTCGTCTAGTGATGCTGATCAAGAATATATATACTTTATGGGGTCGGAAACGTCTCCTTCACTGCGTTGCAAACTTCTGACTGAAATCATAATACCGTCTGCAAGGGTATAACGAGGCAGGGGGTTACTCGTGGCCAGAATCA
This sequence comes from Drosophila pseudotakahashii, assembly GCA_035046095.1. Lineage (NCBI taxonomy): Eukaryota > Metazoa > Arthropoda > Insecta > Diptera > Drosophilidae > Drosophila > Drosophila pseudotakahashii. Next base: position 5,848 of record JAWNOE010000124.1, on the reverse strand, counting down.
CTGTCGGTACTACAATACACATTAGCCACGTCAGCAATCGGCACTGGAGGACCAGTTGAGGTGACACCAAGGACAGCGAGCCGAACGACAGCGAATCGGTCATCAGGAAGAAGCATGAAGGAACCCGGATGAACCGTAACAGGCTGGTTCGGAGGATAGAGCAGTCCATCCACAATAGGTCCAAGATCAGTTCGGATCAATGCGGCACGACGGTGTCGTTTGATAAAATGTCCAGGAATGTTATCCATCAGATACCATTGTTTTGAGACACGAGTGGAGGTCAGCGAGCCGTCGAGATCCAGAACGATTGCAGAGTAAACAGTAAGCACCATGATGGAAAACTAAAAATCGCCACAACCAGAACCCGCAATTTATACCTTACAATAAAATGCCACGTCAGGAAAAAAAAAGGAGCAACAACAACACATGGTAACGGTAAGCATAGGTAATCATTTAATAACTACGTAAGGGACCACGTAGGGTCGGAACCACATTCGACACTAGAATCAAAAGAATCGGAGTCATAATCCCAAGGAACAACAACACGTAAGATGGGACTGGAGATACGATGTCGTCGGAAGACTATAACTGAACCGTCGCACACTGGGGCGCCTAGAACAAAAAGCCTGCCAGAATGGTTTTTTTTTTTAAGATTTTCCAAAATGATGCAATGCAACTTTAAAAACAATTGAATTCTCCATACAAATTAAAAAGAAAAAGTGATCTGTGATGAATGGGTCTCCCACTACAGATTTTTAAAGTTGATTTTTCGAAATAGAATTTTAGCCAATAAGAAAAAAAAGTGTTTTTATAAATCTTTGAAATTTTTCTGAAAGCGCCTAAGGATCTAAGTTTTATATGTTACAATTGAAATTTTAAGAAATCTTAGAGTATTGCAAAAAGAAAAAAAAATGTTTAGTGCATATTTACTTTTTTTTTTAATTTTTTAAAAGTGGTCTAACAAATTGGTTTTTTTTTTGATATTCTTGGATGTAAAATAGTGTTACACCCTAGTTTAGATATTTAACTAGAAATTCTGAAAAAATTAGCCTGCCCTTTTGTGCCTCTTCTGAGAAAACCGCTGTTTAAGTTAGCAAGAAATGTTTATAATTTGAAATATTGTCAGCCCTGGTTCATCCGCGCGCCGTTACATCATAAAGATATTTGACTTTTCTGAAGGTATTGATGAAGATTATGAAAAATAAATAAACCATTTTAGGTTTTAAATTTTAAATTTTGTTATTTTGCTAAAAATATAGATATGAAATAAATATCGATTTCTACCAGATTTTTTTGAAAATATGCTATATTTCCTTGATCGATTCTATGACAACTATAAGGTATCATTGATTGATTCAAAAAATGGTAGACATAGAGTAAAATTGATACATAATGACTTAATCTCGATTTATGTGAACAAATATTGAAATAGAACTGAGATATTCCCTTTTGTACTAACCGATTATATGGAAGCTATAAGATGTAGTTAACCGATTAAAATATTTTTTTTTTTTAATCAAGTTAAATAAAAAAAAAATATTGGAAAACTTAGAACCCTTTACAAAATTTATTTATATTTTTTTTTCTAAAAAAAAATATTTTTTTTTATTAAAAAATTTTCACAACAAAAAAATTTCCCTAAAAAAATTCACCTTATAATTTTTTTTTACATATTTAATTGCCTTTAACAATACCCCATTAAAAGATTATCGCTATAGGGCTCCACTGATTTAAGGCAGACTTTTGGCATTTTCACCCCACTGTGCGTCGTCCAATAAAACTACGGAGTCAGCAGGATATCGTCGATCCCGCCAAACAAAGGCTATGGGGCTTTTGGTAACCAAGGTTTCTCAACATGGGTCAAGACTAAAGACTACCAAACGCAATGGGGTTGCAAGGCGTGTTGCTCAACATGTGTCCATGATCAATGCAACTCATACTGCGACCAGGTGCCCAGTAGCAGATGGTCAGAATGCCTGGCTGCCTGCCTACCTGCCTGCCTGCCTGCCTGTCTGTCTGTCTGTCTATTCTTCTTCTTCTATTGCAGGTAGTATAAACGTCGGAACCGTCCCATAGAAAAAACCGAAAAAAAAGAACGATGTTTTTTTTAAATATTACGTTCTATTTTTGGGAATATTAGTTTTTAAATATTTTTGAATTTCGAATTAAATTTTTAAAAAATCGGATGACTATTCATTTAGCTGCCACAAGAACGGTTGGAAAACAAAATGGAAAAATAATAAGGAAAAATTATACCTTTGTTGATTTCTATTATTAAATAAAAACATCTCTTAACGAGGTAAAAAACTATTTCTGATATTAACATTTGTAATAATTACAGTATTAATTACAATTAATTAGATAATTACACTCGTCATTAAATACACTTTCTAAATTTTTCTAATTTGGGTCGCCCTAGCAAAGTATTCCTGCTTTTTTCACTCTTCACAGGCACTTTCTATTGCAGCTTGCCGAATAAGATTATTTTAGAAAGGGTATTTATTATATGATGGACGTTGATGCACTACGAGAAATGCAAAAATACATAAAACAAATAGAGACGGGACACATAAATAAGCAATTAGGAGTGCAGCAAATGAGTTAAAATATTAGTTTTTAATACCGAGCTAGAAGTTGAAGTGCAAATTAAATGATAAAGGTTGTTATAATTATTACATATAAGGTAAAAGGGCTCGTGCAGATTTGATGTACATCGTGGCAAATTAAGAGGATGATATTATCGTGTTAGCCTAACGGGAACATTAAAAGTTAGGCAGCTTACAAGTTCTACAGAATCAATATCACCTCTTACAGGATTATGCATAAAAATAGTACCAAGCAGTTTTCTACGATTTGCAATTGTCGGTAAATTAAGCAATAACATTCTACTTTGGTAGGAAGGTAGCCTTACGTTTTGATCCCAGTTCAAACTACGAAGGGGAAAAAGAAGATTTTTTTCGGACCGACTCTAGAACCGAAGAAGAATATTCCAATATAGGACGGACAAGGGAGGTTGTTGAGAGATTATTAAATTGTTACTTAAAGTTTGAAGTTTATTGTAAGTTATTTAAGGACGAAGGCGGGTGCACAATAAAGTTCTCTCTCGCTCTCTGCGAATTCGCCCCGTCTTCGTCAACTCTCATTAAGCTAGGCTCTAAGATAAAATATAGTCGTTTAATCGTTGAAATTGAGTAATACCGACCACAGGTATTATTTTTCGTTTTCGCCTTTGCCAAAATTAAAGTTTATTGCCCCCACAAAGTTTTCGGTTTTCATTTTTAGAAAATTCTACATTTTCATGGCGCCCCCGAGTGGACTTTAAACTAATAATTGAAGACAACAATAGTGACAGTGACACAAAATTATAACCAAAGTGCAAGTGAAAATTTATTTGCATATAAAATTCAAACAAGAAAGGAAGCTAGCTTCGGCCAGCCGAAGCTTATATACCCTTGCAGATAAAGTTTATAGTATTTACTAAATACCTGTCGTTTAATGCTCACTCTATCAACGCAGTTCCAGGGATTCCATATTCTGCGTGCCTATTTAAAATTTTGTTTTTAAGTTGTCAAAAATCAAAACGACTACTGCCTTCAAAGTTACAATTAATTTTCTTATATTTGTTTAATTATTCCTATGGAAGCCCTAAGATATAGTGGTCCGATCCAGCTCGCTCCTACATATGTACTACCTGCAATAGAAAGAAGACTTCGGGGAAAGTTTCATCGCGATCGCTTTAAAACTGAGAGACTAGTTCGCATAGAAACGGACAGACGGACATGGCTAGATGGACTCGGTGCTAATTAAGAATATATATACTTCATGTGGTCGGAAACGCCTCCTTCACTGCGTTACAAACTTCTAACTGAAATTATTATACCCTCTGCAAGGGTATAAAAATACACAAAACCTTGTGTATTGTTGCCCATGGCGAGTTCGGTGTAAATAGTAAATACATAGCAGCTTTGCTCAACTATCATGCTAGTCGCGAAATACCCTGTTAATCCGACGAAGTACTGCCAATGGATACCCTGTGATCGCTTAATGTGCTAAAGGAAAGTGGCAGCTGGACTAAAAGACCCCAAAGCAGAACACGAGGTATTTGTGCAAAAAATTGAAAGCTAGAGTTTGTTAGCAAAACATTTTATTTGTTTCTTGTCTTGTGCTGAAAAATTGCACCTCGGTTTTAACTCTTGGCACAGACGTATCAATATAGTAGATCTAGCTGAGCATGCATTTATTATAATAAAAAGAAAAATTGCAAACTTACACAAACATACACACATACATACACATAACCCATTTGAACCGCAATTGAATGCAACATTTAATTTGTGTTTTCTTACGAACATTATTGCAATCACTACATTGTGTTAAAACTCGACAAATTAAAAGTTGGGAAAATTCATCCCAGACGCTATACATAACCAATACATAAGCCCTCAGCTGCAGCGGTGCATTTTTTCGTTTTCTCTTTCGCTTGTCCGCCGCTAGCAACGTTGTTATTGTTGTAGGATTTTTGGTTTGGCGCGCTGACGATTAGCTGACCGTTAAGTGACGCGCTAAACTGCATTCCAACGCAGCGCAAGTTTATTTCAGACGAGCGCCACGCCCCCTCTAACGCCCACAATCGCCTTAAACGATTTTATGTGTGTGTGTGTGTCTGTGTCTGGCGCGCACACCTTTAAAGGTTTTGGAAAAGTAAGTAATCAGTTTTATTGTGTTTATCAATACCTATCGAAATGTAGAAGAAATTTTTCAAATCGGACCAATCGTTAAAAAGTTATGCCAGATTGAAAATTGTATATCTCCCTCGCACTCACTTTGGCTGAGTAACGGGTATCTGATAGTCGGGGTACCCGACTATAGCGTTCTCTCTTGTTTGAGTTTAACTGGTGGTATTTTTGTTCTGCTGGCGCACTTTGCATAAAGTCCATGTATTTGTGTATGTCATGCTGCCGCACTTTAAGTGTGACCGCGCAAGGGGAATTTAAGTGTGACCGCGCAAGGGAAAAAAGATGAAAATTCCACAGTCACAGCAGATTTAAAATGCGCGGTAAAAATATCGATTATATCGAAAATCGATTCTTTTGCAACATTTTTTTTTAGCCAAACGTTAAATTTTAAAAAAGATTTTCCTGTATGCAAAATCATGCTGCATTTTGCACCATTTTTTTTCCCAAACGTTAAATTTTAAAAAAGATTTTCCTGTCTGCAAAATCATGCTGCTCCGATCAGCTTTAGAATTTGGAAACAGTTATACAGTCGAAGTTTTCCTTAAAGTTATTTTTATTTTTAAAATCCAAGAACGCGATCAGCTAAGACGAAATGTTTCCAAACTATCTATTAGTTTTCAAAGGTTGAGTTATTGACAAACTGTGGATTTGTAAAAAACAAAAAAAACATTAATTCGCTCCGCTGCGTACACACACACGCACTAAATATGTATTTGCAAAAAAATGCGTATTTAACACACATCCACTAGATATGTGCGTGTGTACGTGTGTGTGCGCATTGCAGCTGACTAAGGAAGTGAGATTCGCTTAGATTCAAATTCATGATAATACTGATATCCTTTTGCTAAAAGAATATTTCATTTACATTCCCCAACAGATTAAAACATTTTCTTACAGATTTTTGAGTTTTAAAATTCAAATCGCATTGAAAATATTAAAAGAACACTAAATATTCAAATCAATTGATTCTCTTGCTCTTCCTTACACGTGCCTCAAATTGTTTAAACAAATGGAAATGTTTAAACAATTTGATTCACGGCACCCCCTTCCACCTGTCTTCCTGTCGTTATTAATATAATTATAATTAAGGTGAAAAATGAAAGTAGTTAGTA
>JAWNOE010000123.1:0-118558 GCA_035046095.1 Drosophila pseudotakahashii | reverse complement strand
TATATCCATAAGCGTCATACCTTTTTAAGTTTGTGATTTGAAAATAGTGTAGTATGCATTAAAATATTTTACTTGGGAAGATAGTCGATTTTTGAGTGATTTATAGCGGTAATTTGAAGTTTTCGATGACTTGCCGAAAAATGGCCCCCATCCACGCTTCCAAAGCCCATAACTCGGCCAATAGGGCTCGGATCCCTAAGCGGAATACTTTTTTAAGTTTGTGATTTGAAAATAGTGTAATATGCATTAAAATATTATACCTCTGAAGACAGTCGATTTTTGACTGGTTTTATGGCGGTAATTTGAAGTTTTCGATGACTTGCCGAAAAATGGCCCCCATACACACTTCCAAAGCCCATAACTCGGCCAATCGGGCTCGGATTCCTAAGCGCCTTACCTTTTTAAGTTTGTGATTTGAAAATAGTGTAATCTGACTTAAAATATATTACTTTGGAAGATAGTCGATTTTTGACTGACTTATCGCGCTAATTTGAAGTTTTCGATGACTTGCCGAAAAATGGCCCACATACACACTTCCAAAGCCCATAACTCGGTCAATCGGGCTCGGATCCTTAAGCGGAATACCTTTTTAAGTTTGTGATTTCAAAAATAGGGTACTCTGCATTAAAATATTTTATTTTGGAAGATAGTCGATTTTTGACTGACTTATAGCGGTAATTTGAAGTTTTCGATGACTTGCCGAAAAATGGCCCACATACACACTTCCAAAGCCGATAACTCGGTCAATCGGGCTCGGATCCCTAAGCGGAATACCTGGTTAAGTTTGTGATTTGAAAATAGTGTAATCTGCATTAAAATATTATACCTATGAAGACAGTCGATTTTAGACTGGTTTTATGGCGGTAATTTGAAGTTTTCGATGACTTGCCGAAAAATGGCCCCCATACACACTTCCAAAGCCCATAACTCAGCCAATAGGGCTCGGATCCCTAAGCGGAATACCTTTTTAAGTTTGTGATTTGAAAATAGGGTAATCTGCATTAAAATATTTTATTTTGGAAGATAGTCGATTTTTGACTGACTTATAGCGGTAATTTGAAGTTTTCGATGACTTGCCGAAAAATGGCCCACATACACACTTCCAAAGCCGATAACTCGGTCAATCGGGCTGGGATCCCTAAGCGGAATACCTTTTTAAGTTTGTGATTTGAAAATAGGGTAATCCGCATTAAAATATTTTACTTTGGAAGATAGTCGATTTTTGACTGACTTATAGCGGTAATTTGAAGTTTTCGATGACTTTGCCGAAAAATGGCCCACATACACACTTCCAAAGCCGATAACTCGGTCAATCGGGCTCGGATCCCTAAGCGAAATACCTGGTTAAGTTTGTGATTTGAAAATAGTGTAATCTGCATTAAAATATTATACCTTTGAAGACAGTCGATTTTAGACTGGTTTTATGGCGGTAATTTGAAGTTTTCGATGACTTGCTGAAAAATGGCCCCCATACACACTTCCAAAGCCCATAACTCGGCCAATAGGGCTCGGATCCCTAAGCGGAATACATTTTTAAGTTTGTGATTTGAAAATAGTGTAATCTGCATTAAAATATATTACTTTGGAAGATAGTCTATTTTTGACTGGTTTTATGGCGGTAATTTGAAGTTTTCGATGACTTGCCGAAAAATGGCCCCCATAGACACTTTCAAAGCCCATATTATATCCATAAGCGTCATACCTTTTTAAGTTTGTGATTTGAAAATAGTGTAGTATGCATTAAAATATTTTACTTGGGAAGATAGTCGATTTTTGAGTGATTTATAGCGGTAATTTGAAGTTTTCGATGACTGGCCGAAAAATGGCCCCCATCCACGCTTCCAAAGCCCATAACTCGGCCAATAGGGCTCGGATCCCTAAGCGGAATACTTTTTTAAGTTTGTGATTTGAAAATAGTGTAATATGCATTAAAATATTATACCTCTGAAGACAGTCGATTTTTGACTGGTTTTATGGCGGTAATTTGAAGTTTTCGATGACTTGCCGAAAAATGGCCCCCATACACACTTCCAAAGCCCATAACTCGGCCAATCGGGCTCGGATTCCTAAGCGCCTTACCTTTTTAAGTTTGTGATTTGAAAATAGTGTAATCTGACTTAAAATATATTACTTTGGAAGATAGTCGATTTTTGACTGACTTATCGCGCTAATTTGAAGTTTTCGATGACTTGCCGAAAAATGGCCCACATACACACTTCCAAAGCCCATAACTCGGTCAATCGGGCTCGGATCCTTAAGCGGAATACCTTTTTAAGTTTGTGATTTAAAAATAGGGTACTCTGCATTAAAATATTTTATTTTGGAAGATAGTCGATTTTTGACTGACTTATAGCGGTAATTTGAAGTTTTCGATGACTTGCCGAAAAATGGCCCACATACACACTTCCAAAGCCGATAACTCGGTCAATCGGGCTCGGATCCCTAAGCGGAATACCTGGTTAAGTTTGTGATTTGAAAATAGTGTAATCTGCATTAAAATATTATACCTATGAAGACAGTCGATTTTAGACTGGTTTTATGGCGGTAATTTGAAGTTTTCGATGACTTGCCGAAAAATGGCCCCCATACACACTTCCAAAGCCCATAACTCAGACAATAGGGCTCGGATCCCTAAGCGGAATACCTTTTTAAGTTTGTGATTTGAAAATAGGGTAATCTGCATTAAAATATTTTATTTTGGAAGATAGTCGATTTTTGACTGACTTATAGCGGTAATTTGAAGTTTTCGATGACTTGCCGAAAAATGGCCCACATACACACTTCCAAAGCCGATAACTCGGTCAATCGGGCTGGGATCCCTAAGCGGAATACCTTTTTAAGTTTGTGATTTGAAAATAGGGTAATCCGCATTAAAATATTTTACTTTGGAAGATAGTCGATTTTTGACTGACTTATAGCGGTAATTTGAAGTTTTCGATGACTTTGCCGAAAAATGGCCCACATACACACTTCCAAAGCCGATAACTCGGTCAATCGGGCTCGGATCCCTAAGCGGAATACCTGGTTAAGTTTGTGATTTGAAAATAGTGTAATCTGCATTAAAATATTATACCTTTGAAGACAGTCGATTTTAGACTGGTTTTATGGCGGTAATTTGAAGTTTTCGATGACTTGCCGAAAAATGGCCCCCATACACACTTCCAAAGCCCATAACTCAGCCAATAGGGCTCGGATCCCTAAGCGGAATACCTTTTTAAGTTTGTGATTTGAAAATAGGGTAATCTGCAATCAAATATTATACCTTTGAAGACAGTCGATTTTAGACTGGTTTTATGGCGGTAATTTGAAGTTTTCGATGACTTGCCGAAAAATGGCCCCCATAGACACTTTCAAAGCCCATATTATATCCATAAGCGTCATACCTTTTTAAGTTTGTGATTTGAAAATAGTGTAGTATGCATTAAAATATTTTACTTGGGAAGATAGTCGATTTTTGGGTGATTTATAGCGGTAATTTGAAGTTTTCGATGACTTGCCGAAAAATGGCCCCCATCCACGCTTCCAAAGCCCATAACTCGGCCAAAAGGGCTCGGATCCCTAAGCGGAATACTTTTTTAAGTTTGTGATTTGAAAAAAGTGTAATATGCATTAAAATATTATACCTCTGAAGACAGTCGATTTTTGACTGGTTTTATGGCGGTAATTTGAAGTTTTCGATGACTTGCCGTGAAATGGGCCCCATACACACTTCCAAAGCCCTTAACTCGGCCAATAAGGCTCGGATCCCTAAGCGGAATACCTTTTTAAGTTTGTGATTTGAAAATAGGGTAATCTGCATTAAAATATTTTACCTCTAAAGACAGTCGATTTTTGACTGGTTTTATGGCGGTAATTTGAAGTTTTCGATGACTTGCCGAAAAATGGCCCACATACACACTTCCAAAGCCCATAACTCGGTCAATCGGGCTCGGATCCCTAAGCGGAATACCTTTTAAGTTTGTGATTTGAAAATAGGGTAATCTGCATTAAAATATTTTATTTTGGAAGATAGTCGATTTTTGACTGACTTATAGCGGTAATTTGAAGTTTTCGATGACTTGCCGAAAAATGGCCCACATACACACTTCCAAAGCCGATAACTCGGTCAATCGGGCTCGGATCCCTAAGCGGAATACCTGTTTAAGTTTGTGATTTGAAAATAGTGTAATCTGCATTAAAATATTATACCTATGAAGACAGTCGATTTTAGACTGGTTTTATGGCGGTAATTTGAAGTTTTCGATGACTTGCCGAAAAATGGCCCCCATACACACTTCCAAAGCCCATAACTCAGCCAATAGGGCTCGGATCCCTAAGCGGAATACCTTTTTAAGTTTGTGATTTGAAAATAGGGTAATCTGCATTAAAATATTTTATTTTGGAAGATTGTCGATTTTTGACTGACTTATAGCGGTAATTTGAAGTTTTCGATGACTTGCCGAAAAATGGCCCACATACACACTTCCAAAGCCGATAACTCGGTCAATCGGGCTGGGATCCCTAAGCGGAATACCTTTTTAAGTTTGTGATTTGAAAATAGGGTAATCTGCATTAAAATATTTTACTTTGGAAGATAGTCGATTTTTGACTGACTTATAGCGGTAATTTGAAGTTTTCGATGACTTTGCCGAAAAATGGCCCACATACACACTTCCAAAGCCGATAACTCGGTCAATCGGGCTCGGATCCCTAAGCGGAATACCTGGTTAAGTTTGTGATTTGAAAATAGTGTAATCTGCATTAAAATATTATACCTTTGAAGACAGTCGATTTTAGACTGGTTTTATGGCGGTAATTTGAAGTTTTCGATGACTTGCCGAAAAATGGCCCCCATACACACTTCCAAAGCCCATAACTCAGCCAATAGGGCTCGGATCCCTAAGCGGAATACCTTTTTAAGTTTGTGATTTGAAAATAGGGTAATCTGCAATCAAATATTATACCTTTGAAGACAGTCGATTTTAGACTGGTTTTATGGCGGTAATTTGAAGTTTTCGATGACTTGCCGAAAAATGGCCCCCATAGACACTTTCAAAGCCCATATTATATCCATAAGCGTCATACCTTTTTAAGTTTGTGATTTGAAAATAGTGTAGTATGCATTAAAATATTTTACTTGGGAAGATAGTCGATTTTTGAGTGATTTATAGCGGTAATTTGAAGTTTTCGATGACTTGCCGAAAAATGGCCCCCATCCACGCTTCCAAAGCCCATAACTTGGCCAAAAGGGCTCGGATCCCTAAGCGGAATACTTTTTTAAGTTTGTGATTTGAAAATAGTGTAATATGCATTAAAATATTATACCTCTGAAGACAGTCGATTTTTGACTGGTTTTATGGCGGTAATTTGAAGTTTTCGATGACTTGCCGTGAAATGGGCCCCATACACACTTCCAAAGCCCTTAACTCGGCCAATAAGGCTCGGATCCCTAAGCGGAATACCTTTTTAAGTTTGTGATTTGAAAATAGGGTAATCTGCATTCAAATATTTTACTTCGAAAGATAGTCGATTTTTGACTGGTTTTATGGCGGTAACTTGAAGTTTTCGATGACTTGCCGAAAAATGGCCCACATACACACTTCCAAAGCCCATAACTCGGTCAATCGGGCTCGGATCCCTAAGCGGAATACCTTTTTAAGTTTGTGATTTGAAAATAGGGTAATCTGCATTAAAATATTTTATTTTGGAAGATTGTCGATTTTTGACTGACTTATAGCGGTAATTTGAAGTTTTCGATGACTTGCCGAAAAATGGCCCACATACACACTTCCAAAGCCGATAACTCGGTCAATCGGGCTCGGATCCCTAAGCGGAATACCTTTTTAAGTTTGTGATTTGAAAATAGGGTAATCCGCATTAAAATATTTTACTTTGGAAGATAGTCGATTTTTGACTGACTTATAGCGGTAATTTGAAGTTTTCGATGACTTGCCGAAAAATGGCCCACATACACACTTCCAAAGCCGATAACTCGGTCAATCGGGCTCGGATCCCTAAGCGGAATACCTGGTTAAGTTTGTGATTTGAAAATAGTGTAATCTGCATTAAAATATTATACCTTTGAAGACAGTCGATTTTAGACTGGTTTTATGGCGGTAATTTGAAGTTTTCGATGACTTGCCGAAAAATGGCCCCCATACACACTTCCAAAGCCCATAACTCAGCCAATAGGGCTCGGATCCCTAAGCGGAATACCTTTTTAAGTTTGTGATTTGAAAATAGGGTAATCTGCAATCAAATATTATACCTTTGAAGACAGTCGATTTTAGACTGGTTTTATGGCGGTAATTTGAAGTTTTCGATGACTTGCCGAAAAATGGCCCCCATAGACACTTTCAAAGCCCATATTATATCCATAAGCGTCATACCTTTTTAAGTTTGTGATTTGAAAATAGTGTAGTATGCATTAAAATATTTTACTTGGGAAGATAGTCGATTTTTGAGTGATTTATAGCGGTAATTTGAAGTTTTCGATGACTTGCCGAAAAATGGCCCCCATCCACGCTTCCAAAGCCCATAACTCGGCCAAAAGGGCTCGGATCCCTAAGCGGAATACTTTTTTAAGTTTGTGATTTGAAAATAGTGTAATATGCATTAAAATATTATACCTCTGAAGACAGTCGATTTTTGACTGGTTTTATGGCGGTAATTTGAAGTTTTCGATGACTTGCCGTGAAATGGGCCCCATACACACTTCCAAAGCCCTTAACTCGGCCAATAAGGCTCGGATCCCTAAGCGGAATACCTTTTTAAGTTTGTGATTTGAAAATAGGGTAATCTGCATTCAAATATTTTACTTCGAAAGATAGTCGATTTTTGACTGGTTTTATGGCGGTAACTTGAAGTTTTCGATGACTTGCCGAAAAATGGCCCACATACACACTTCCAAAGCCCATAACTCGGTCAATCGGGCTCGGATCCCTAAGCGGAATACCTTTTTAAGTTTGTGATTTGAAAATAGGGTAATCTGCATTAAAATATTTTATTTTGGAAGATAGTCGATTTTTGACTGACTTATAGCGGTAATTTGAAGTTTTCGATGACTTGCCGAAAAATGGCCCACATACACACTTCCAAAGCTGATAACTCGGTCAATCGGGCTCGGATCCCTAAGCGGAATACCTTTTTAAGTTTGTGATTTGAAAATAGGGTAATCCGCATTAAAATATTTTACTTTGGAAGATAGTCGATTTTTGACTGACTTATAGCGGTAATTTGAAGTTTTCGATGACTTGCCGAAAAATGGCCCACATACACACTTCCAAAGCCGATAACTCGGTCAATCGGGCTCGGATCCCTAAGCGGAATACCTGGTTAAGTTTGTGATTTGAAAATAGTGTAATCTGCATTAAAATATTATACCTTTGAAGACAGTCGATTTTAGACTGGTTTTATGGCGGTAATTTGAAGTTTTCGATGACTTGCCGAAAAATGGCCCCCATACACACTTCCAAAGCCCATAACTCAGCCAATAGGGCTCGGATCCCTAAGCGGAATACCTTTTTAAGTTTGTGATTTGAAAATAGGGTAATCTGCAATCAAATATTATACCTTTGAAGACAGTCGATTTTAGACTGGTTTTATGGCGGTAATTTGAAGTTTTCGATGACTTGCCGAAAAATGGCCCCCATAGACACTTTCAAAGCCCATATTATATCCATAAGCGTCATACCTTTTTAAGTTTGTGATTTGAAAATAGTGTAGTATGCATTAAAATATTTTACTTGGGAAGATAGTCGATTTTTGAGTGATTTATAGCGGTAATTTGAAGTTTTCGATGACTTGCCGAAAAATGGCCCCCATCCACGCTTCCAAAGCCCATAACTCGGCCAAAAGGGCTCGGATCCCTAAGCGGAATACTTTTTTAAGTTTGTGATTTGAAAATAGTGTAATATGCATTAAAATATTATACCTCTGAAGACAGTCGATTTTTGACTGGTTTTATGGCGGTAATTTGAAGTTTTCGATGACTTGCCGTGAAATGGGCCCCATACACACTTCCAAAGCCCTTAACTCGGCCAATAAGGCTCGGATCCCTAAGCGGAATACCTTTTTAAGTTTGTGATTTGAAAATAGGGTAATCTGCATTCAAATATTTTACTTCGAAAGATAGTCGATTTTTGACTGGTTTTATGGCGGTAACTTGAAGTTTTCGATGACTTGCCGAAAAATGGCCCACATACACACTTCCAAAGCCCATAACTCGGTCAATCGGGCTCGGATCCCTAAGCGGAATACCTTTTTAAGTTTGTGATTTGAAAATAGGGTAATCTGCATTAAAATATTTTATTTTGGAAGATAGTCGATTTTTGACTGACTTATAGCGGTAGTTTGAAGTTTTCGATGACTTGCCGAAAAATGGCCCACATACACACTTCCAAAGCCGATAACTCGGTCAATCGGGCTCGGATCCCTAAGCGGAATACCTTTTTAAGTTTGTGATTTGAAAATAGGGTAATCCGCATTAAAATATTTTACTTTGGAAGATAGTCGATTTTTGACTGACTTATAGCGGTAATTTGAAGTTTTCGATGACTTGCCGAAAAATGGCCCACATACACACTTCCAAAGCCGATAACTCGGTCAATCGGGCTCGGATCCCTAAGCGGAATACCTTTTAAAGTTTGTGATTTGAAAATAGGGTAATCTGCATTAAAATATTTTATTTTGGAAGATAGTCGATTTGTGACTGACTTATAGCGGTAATTTGAAGTTTTCGATGACTTGCCGAAAAATGGCCCACATACACACTTCCAAAGCCGATAACTCGGTCAATCGGGCTCGGATCCCTAAGCGGAATACCTTTTTAAGTTTGTGATTTGAAAATAGGGTAATCCGCATTAAAATATTTTACTTTGGAAGATAGTCGATTTTTGACTGACTTATAGCGGTAATTTGAAGTTTTCGATGACTTGCCGAAAAATGGCCCACATACACACTTCCAAAGCCGATAACTCGGTCAATCGGGCTCGGATCCCTAAGCGGAATACCTGGTTAAGTTTGTGATTTGAAAATAGTGTAATCTGCATTAAAATATTATACCTTTGAAGACAGTCGATTTTAGACTGGTTTTATGGCGGTAATTTGAAGTTTTCGATGACTTGCCGAAAAATGGCCCCCATACACACTTCCAAAGCCCATAACTCAGCCAATAGGGCTCGGATCCCTAAGCGGAATACCTTTTTAAGTTTGTGATTTGAAAATAGGGTAATCTGCAATCAAATATTATACCTTCGAAGACAGTCGATTTTAGACTGGTTTTATTAGGGTAATTTGAAGTTTTCGATGACTTGCCGAAAAATGGCCCCCATAGACACTTTCAAAGCCCATATTATATCCATAAGCGTCATACCTTTTTAAGTTTGTGATTTGAAAATAGTGTAGTATGCATTAAAATATTTTACTTGGGAAGATAGTCGATTTTTGAGTGATTTATAGCGGTAATTTGAAGTTTTCGATGACTTGCCGAAAAATGGCCCACATACACACTTCCAAAGCCGATAACTCGGTCAATCGGGCTCGGATCCCTAAGCGGAATACCTTTTTAAGTTTGTGATTTGAAAATAGGGTAATCTGCATTAAAATATTTTATTTTGGAAGATAGTCGATTTTTGACTGACTTATAGCGGTAATTTGAAGTTTTCGATGACTTGCCGAAAAATGGCCCACACACACACTTCCAAAGCCGATAACTCGGTCAATCGGGCTCGGATCCCTAAGCGGAATACCTTTTTAAGTTTGTGATTTGAAAATAGGGTAATCCGCATTAAAATATTTTACTTTGGAAGATAGTCGATTTTTGACTGACTTATAGCGGTAATTTGAAGTTTTCGATGACTTGCCGAAAAATGGCCCACATACACACTTCCAAAGCCCATAACTCAGCCAATAGGGCTCGGATCCATAAGCGTCATACCTTTTTAAGTTTGTGATTTGAAAATAGTGTAGTATGCATTAAAATATTTTACTTGGGAAGATAGTCGATTTTTGAGTGATTTATAGCGGTAATTTGAAGTTTTCGATGACTTGCCGAAAAATGGCCCACATCCACGCTTCCAAAGCCCATAACTCGGCCAATAGGGCTCGGATCCCTAAGCGGAATACTTTTTTAAGTTTGTGATTTGAAAATAGTGTAATATGCATTAAAATATTTTACTTTGGAAGATAGTCGATTTTTGACTGACTTATAGCGGTAATTTGAAGTTTTCGATGACTTGCCGAAAAATGGCCCACATACACACTTCCAAAGCCGATAACTCGGTCAATCGGGCTCGGATCCCTAAGCGGAATACCTTTTTAAGTTTGTGATTTGAAAATAGGGTAATCTGCATTAAAATATTTTATTTTGGAAGATAGTCGATTTTTGACTGACTTTATAGCGGTAATTTGAAGTTTTCGATGACTTGCCGAAAAATGGCCCACACACACACTTCCAAAGCCGATAACTCGGTCAATAGGGCTCGGATCCCTAAGCGGAATACCTTTTTAAGTTTGTGATTTGAAAATAGGGTAATCCGCATTAAAATATTTTACTTTGGAAGATAGTCGATTTTTGACTGACTTATAGCGGTAATTTGAAGTTTTCGATGACTTGCCGAAAAATGGCCCACATACACACTTCCAAAGCCCATAACTCAGCCAATAGGGCTCGGATCCCTAAGCGGAATACCTTTTTAAGTTTGTGATTTGAAAATAGGGTAATCCGCATTAAAATATTTTACTTTGGAAGATAGTCGATTTTTGACTGACTTATAGCGGTAATTTGAAGTTTTCGATGACTTGCCGAAAAATGGCCCACATACACACTTCCAAAGCCGATAACTCGGTCAATCGGGCTCGGATCCCTAAGCGGAATACCTGGTTAAGTTTGTGATTTGAAAATAGTGTAATCTGCATTAAAATATTATACCTTTGAAGACAGTCGATTTTAGACTGGTTTTATGGCGGTAATTTGAAGTTTTCGATGACTTGCCGAAAAATGGCCCCCATACACACTTCCAAAGCCCATAACTCAGCCAATAGGGCTCGGATCCCTAAGCGGAATACCTTTTTAAGTTTGTGATTTGAAAATAGGGTAATCTGCAATCAAATATTATACCTTTGAAGACAGTCGATTTTAGACTGGTTTTATGGCGGTAATTTGAAGTTTTCGATGACTTGCCGAAAAATGGCCCCCATCCACGCTTCCAAAGCCCATAACTCGGCCAATAGGGCTCGGATCCCTAAGCGGAATACTTTTTTAAGTTTGTGATTTGAAAATAGTGTAATATGCATTAAAATATTATACCTATGAAGACAGTCGATTTTTGACTGGTTTTATGGCGGTAATTTGAAGTTTTCGATGACTTGCCGAGAAATGGGCCACATACACACTTCCAAAGCCCTTAACTCGGCCAATAAGGCTCGGATCCCTAAGCGGAATACCTTTTTAAGTTTGTGATTTGAAAATAGGGTAATCTGCATTCAAATATTTTACTTCGAAAGATAGTCGATTTTTGACTGGTTTTATGGCGGTAACTTGAAGTTTTCGATGACTTGCCGAAAAATGGCCCACATACACACTTCCAAAGCCCATAACTCGGACAATCGGGCTCGGATCCCTAAGCGGAATACCTTTTTAAGTTTGTGATTTGAAAATAGGGTAATCTGCATTAAAATATTTTATTTTGGAAGATAGTCGATTTTTGACTGACTTATAGCGGTAATTTGAAGTTTTCGATGACTTGCCGAAAAATGGCCCACATACACACTTCCAAAGCCGATAGCTCGGTCAATCGGGCTCGGATCCCTAAGCGGAATACCTTTTTAAGTTTGTGATTTGAAAATAGGGTAATCCGCATTAAAATATTTTACTTTGGAAGATAGTCGATTTTTGACTGACTTATAGCGGTAATTTGAAGTTTTCGATGACTTGCCGAAAAATGGCCCACATACACACTTCCAAAGCCGAAAACTCGGTCAATCGGGCTCGGATCCCTAAGCGGAATACCTGGTTAAGTTTGTGATTTGAAAATAGTGTAATCTGCATTAAAATATTATACCTTTGAAGACAGTCGATTTTATACTGGTTTTATGGCGGTAATTTGAAGTTTTCGATGACTTGCCGAAAAATGGCCCCCATACACACTTCCAAAGCCCATAACTCAGCCAATAGGGCTCGGATCCCTAAGCGGAATACCTTTTTAAGTTTGTGATTTGAAAATAGGGTAATCTGCAATCAAATATTATACCTTTGAAGACAGTCGATTTTAGACTGGTTTTATGGCGGTAATTTGAAGTTTTCGATGACTTGCCGAAAAATGGCCCCCATAGACACTTTCAAAGCCCATATTATATCCATAAGCGTCATACCTTTTTAAGTTTGTGATTTGAAAATAGTGTAGTATGCATTAAAATATTTTACTTGGGAAGATAGTCGATTTTTGAGTGATTTATAGCGGTAATTTGAAGTTTTCGATGACTTGCCGAGAAATGGGCCCCATCCACACTTCCAAAGCCCATAACTCGGCCAATAAGGCTCGGATCCCTAAGCGGAATACCTTTTTAAGTTTGTGATTTGAAAATAGGGTAATCTGCATTAAAATATTTTACTTCTGAAAGATAGTCGATTTTTGACTGGTTTTATGGCGGAAACTAGAAGTTTTCGATGACTTGCCGAAAAATGGCCCTCATACACACTTCCAAAGCCCATAACTCGGCCAATAGGGCTCGGATCCCTAAGCGGAATACCTTTTTAAGTTTGTGATTTGAAAATAGGGTAATCTGCATTAAAATATTTTACTTTGGAAGATAGTCGATTTTTGACTGGTTTTATAGCGGTAATTTGAAGTTTTCGATGACTTGCCGAAAAATGGCCCACATACACACTTCCAAAGCCCATAACTCGGTCAATCGGGCTCGGATCCCTAAGCGGAATACCTTTTTAAGTTTGTGATTTGAAAATAGGGTAATCTGCATTAAAATATTTTACTTTGGAAGATAGTCGATTTTTGACTGGCTTATAGCGGTAATTTGAAGTTTTCGATGACTTGCCGAAAAATGGCCCACATACACACTTCCAAAGCCGATAACTCGGTCAATCGGGCTCGGATCCCTAAGCGGAATACCTTTTTAAGTTTGTGATTTGAAAATAGTGTAATCTGCATTAAAATATTATACCTTTGAAGACAGTCGATTTTAGACTGGTTTTATGGCGGTAATTTGAAGTTTTCGATGACTTGCCGAAAAATGGCCCCCATAGACACTTTCAAAGCCCATATTATATCCATAAGCGTCATACCTTTTTAAGTTTGTGATTTGAAAATAGTGTAGTATGCATTAAAATATTTTACTTTGGAAGATAGTCGATTTTTGACTGGTTTATAGCGGTAATTTGAAGTTTTCGATGACTTGCCGAAAAATGGCCCACATACACACTTCCAAAGCCGATAACTCGGTCAATCGGGCTCGGATCCCTAAGCGGAATACCTTTTTAAGTTTGTGATTTGAAAATAGGGTAATCTGCATTAAAATATTATACTTTGGAAGATAGTCGATTTTTGACTGGTTTTATAGCGGTAATTTGAAGTTTTCGATGACTTGCCGAAAAATGGCCCCCATACACACTTCCAAAGCCCATAACTCAGCCAATAGGGCTCGGATCCCTAAGCGGAATACCTTTTTAAGTTTGTGATTTGAAAATAGGGTAATCTGCAATCAAATATTATACCTTTGAAGACAGTCGATTTTAGACTGGTTTTATGGCGGTAATTTGAAGTTTTCGATGACTTGCCGAAAAATGGCCCCCATAGACACTTTCAAAGCCCATATTATATCCATAAGCGTCATACCTTTTTAAGTTTGTGATTTGAAAATAGTGTAGTATGCATTAAAATATTTTACTTGGGAAGATAGTCGATTTTTGAGTGATTTATAGCGGTAATTTGAAGTTTTCGATGACTTGCCGAAAAATGGCCCCCATCCACGCTTCCAAAGCCCATAACTCGGCCAATAGGGCTCGGATCCCTAAGCGGAATACTTTTTTAAGTTTGTGATTTAAAAATAGTGTAATATGCATTAAAATATTATACCTCTGAAGACAGTCGATTTTTGACTGGTTTTATGGCGGTAATTTGAAGTTTTCGATGACTTGCCGAGAAATGGGCCCCATACACACTTCCAAAGCCCATAACTCGGTCAATCGGGCTCGGATCCCTAAGCGGAATACCTTTTTAAGTTTGTGATTTGAAAATAGGGTAATCTGCATTAAAATATTTTACTTTGGAAGATAGTCGATTTTTGACTGGCTTTATAGCGGTAATTTGAAGTTTTCGATGACTTGCCGAAAAATGGCCCACATACACACTTCCAAAGCCCATAACTCGGTCAATCGGGCTCGGATCCCTAAGCGGAATACCTTTTTAAGTTTGTGATTTGAAAATAGGGTAGTCCGCATTAAAATATTTTACTTTGGAAGACAGTCGATTTTTGACTGCTTTAATGGCGGTAATTTGAAGTTTTCGATGACTTGCCGAAAAATGGCCCCCATACACACTTCCAAAGCCCATAACTCGGCCAATCGGGCTCGGATCCCTAAGCGGAATACCTTTTTAAGTTTGTGATTTGAAAATAGGGTAATCTGCATTAAAATATTTTACTTTGGAAGACAGTCGATTTTTGACTGGCTTTATAGCGGTAATTTGAAGTTTTCGATGACTTGCCGAAAAATGGGCCCCATACACACTTCCAAAGCCCATAACTCGGTCAATCGGGCTCGGATCCCTATAGCGGAATACCTTTTTAAGTTTGTGATTTGAAAATAGTGTAATCTGCATTAAAATATTATACTTGAAGACAGTCGATTTTTGACTGGTTTTATGGCGGTAATTTGAAGTTTTCGATGACTTGCCGAAAAATGGCCCCCATACACACTTCCAAAGCCCATAACTCGGCCAATAGGGCTCGGATCCCTAAGCGGAATACCTTTTTAAGTTTGTGATTTGAAAATAGGGTAATCTGCATTAAAATATTATTACTTTGGAAGATAGTCGATTTTTGACTGGCTTATAGCGGTAATTTGAAGTTTTCGATGACTTGCCGAAAAATGGCCCCCATACACACTTCCAAAGCCCATAACTCAGCCAATAGGGCTCGGATCCCTAAGCGGAATACCTTTTTAAGTTTGTGATTTGAAAATAGGGTAATCTGCATTAAAATATTATATTTTGGAAGACAGTCGATTTTTGACTGACTTTATAGCGGTAATTTGAAGTTTTCGATGACTTGCCGAAAAATGGCCCACATACACACTTCCAAAGCCCATAACTCGGTCAATCGGGCTCGGATCCCTAAGCGGAATACCTTTTTAAGTTTGTGATTTGAAAATAGTGTAATCTGCATTAAAATATTATACTTTGGAAGACAGTCGATTTTTGACTGGTTTTATAGCGGTAATTTGAAGTTTTCGATGACTTGCCGAAAAATGGCCCCCATACACACTTCCAAAGCCCATAACTCAGCCAATAGGGCTCGGATCCCTAAGCGGAATACCTTTTTAAGTTTGTGATTTGAAAATAGGGTAATCTGCATTAAAATATTTTACTTTGGAAGATAGTCGATTTTTGACTGACTTATAGCGGTAATTTGAAGTTTTCGATGACTTGCCGAAAAATGGCCCCCATCCACGCTTCCAAAGCCCATAACTCGGCCAATAGGGCTCGGATCCCTAAGCGGAATACTTTTTTAAGTTTGTGATTTGAAAATAGTATAATATGCATTAAAATATTATACCTCTGAAGACAGTCGATTTTTGACTGGTTTTATGGCGGTAATTTGAAGTTTTCGATGACTTGCCGAGAAATGGGCCCCATACACACTTCCAAAGCCCTTAACTCGGCCAATAAGGCTCGGATCCCTAAGCGGAATACCTTTTTAAGTTTGTGATTTGAAAATAGGGTAATCTGCATTCAAATATTTTACTTCGAAAGATAGTCGATTTTTGACTGGTTTTATGGCGGTAACTTGAAGTTTTCGATGACTTGCCGAAAAATGGCCCACATACACACTTCCAAAGCCCATAACTCGGTCAATCGGGCTCGAATCCCTAAGCGGAATACCTTTTTAAGTTTGTGATTTGAAAATAGGGTAATCTGCATTAAAATATTTTATTTTGGAAGATAGTCGATTTTTGACTGACTTATAACGGTAATTTGAAGTTTTCGATGACTTGCCGAAAAATGGCCCACATACACACTTCCAAAGCCGATAACTCGGTCAATCGGGCTCGGATCCCTAAGCGGAATACCTTTTTAAGTTTGTGATTTGAAAATAGGGTAATCCGCATTAAAATATTTTACTTTGGAAGATAGTCGATTTTTGACTGGCTTATAGCGGTAATTTGAAGTTTTCGATGACTTGCCGAAAAATGGCCCACATACACACTTCCAAAGCCCATAACTCGGTCAATCGGGCTCGGATCCCATAGCGGAATACCTTTTTAAGTTTTTGATTTGAAAATAGTGTAATCTGCATTAAAATATTATACCTGTGACAGTCGATTTTAGACTTCTTTTATGGCGGTAATTTGAAGTTTTCGATGACTTGCCGAAAAATGGCCCCCATACACACTTCCAAAGCCCTTAACTCGGCCAATAGGGCTCGGATCCCTAAGCGGAATACCTTTTTAAGTTTGTGATTTGAAAATAGGGTAATCTGCAATCAAATATTATACCTTTGAAGACAGTCGATTTTAGACTGGTTTTATGGCGGTAATTTGAAGTTTTCGATGACTTGCCGAAAAATGGCCCCCATACACACTTCCAAAGCCCATAACTCAGCCAATAGGGCTCGGATCCCTAAGCGGAATACCTTTTTAAGTTTGTAATTTGAAAATAGGGTAATCTGCATTAAAATATTTTATTTTGGAAGATAGTCGATTTTTGACTGACTTATAGCGGTAATTTGAAGTTTTCAATGACTTGCCGAAAAATGGCCCACATACACACTTCCAAAGCCGATAACTCGGTCAATCGGGCTCGGATCCCTAAGCGGAATACCTTTTTAAGTTTGTGATTTGAAAATAGGGTAATCCGCATTAAAATATTTTACTTTGGAAGATAGTCGATTTTTGACTGGCTTATAGCGGTAATTTGAAGTTTTCGATGACTTGCCGAAAAATGGCCCCCATACACACTTCCAAAGCCCATAACTCGGTCAATCGGGTTCGGATCCTAAGCGGAATACCTTTTTAAGTTTGTGATTTGAAAATAGGGTAATCTGCATTAAAATATTTTACTTTGGAAGATAGTCGATTTTTGACTGACTTATAGCGGTAATTTGAAGTTTTCGATGACTTGCCGAAAAATGGCCCACATACACACTTCCAAAGCCGATAACTCGGTCAATCGGGCTTGGATCCCTAAGCGGAATACCTTTTTAAGTTTGTGATTTGAAAATAGTGTAATCTGCATTAAAATATTATACCTTTGAAGACAGTCGATTTTTGACTGGTTTTATGGCGGTAATTTGAAGTTTTCGATGACTTGCCGAGAAATGGGCCCCATACACACTTCCAAAGCCGATAACTCGGTCAATCGGGCTCGGATTCCTAAGCGCCTTACCTTTTTAAGTTTGTGATTTGAAAATAGTGTAATCTGACTTAAAATATATTACTTTGGAAGATAGTCCATTTTTGACTGACTTATAGCGGTAATTTGAAGTTTTCGATGACTTGCCGAAAAATGGGCCTCATACACACTTCCAAAGCCCATAACTCAGCCAATAGGGCTCGGATCCCTAAGCGGAATACCTTTTTAAGTTTGTGATTTGAAAATAGGGTAATCTGCATTAAAATATTTTATTTTGGAAGATAGTCGATTTTTGACTGACTTATAGCGGTAATTTGAAGTTTTCGATGACTTGCCGAAAAATGGCCCACATACACACTTCCAAAGCCGATAACTCGGTCAATCGGGCTCGGATCCCTAAGCGGAATACCTTTTTAAGTTTGTGATTTGAAAATAGGGTAATCCGCATTAAAATATTTTACTTTGGAAGATAGTCGATTTTTGACTGGCTTATAGCGGTAATTTGAAGTTTTCGAAATAGTGTAATCTGCATTAAAATATTATACCTTTCAAGACAGTCGATTTTTGACTGGTTTTCGAAATAGTGTAATCTGCATTAAAATATTATACCTTTGAAGACAGTCGATTTTTGACTGGTTTTATGGCGGTAATTTGAAGTTTTCGATGACTTGCTGAAAAATGGGCCCCATACACACTTCCAAAGCCGATAACTCGGTCAATCGGGCTCGGATCCCTAAGCGGAATACCTTTTTAAGTTTGTGATTTGAAAATAGGGTAATCTGCATTCAAATATTATACCTTTGAAGACAGTCGATTTTTGACTGGTTTTATGGCGGTAATTTGAAGTTTTCGATGACTTGCCGAGAAATGGCCCCCATACACACTTCCAAAGCCGATAACTCGGTCAATTGGGCTCGGATCCCTAAGCGGAATACCTTTTTAAGTTTGTGATTTGAAAATAGTGTAATCTGCATTAAAATATTACACCTTTGAAGACAGTCGATTTTTGACTGGTTTTATGGCGGTAATTTGAAGTTTTCGATGACTTGCCGAAAAATGGCCCCCATACACACATCCAAAGCCCATAACTCAGCCAATAGGGCTCGGATTCCTAAGCGGAATACCTTTTTAAGTTTGTGATTTGAAAATAGGGTAATCTGCATTAAAATATTTTATTTTGGAAGATAGTCGATTTTTGACTGACCTATAGCGGTAATTTGAAGTTTTCGATGACTTGCCGAAAAATGGCCCACATACACACTTCCAAAGCCGATAACTCGGTCAATCGGGCTCGGATCCCTAAGCGGAATACCTTTTTAAGTTTGTGATTTGAAAATAGGGTAATCTGCATTAAAATATTTTACTTTGGAAGATAGTCGATTTTTGACTGACCTATAGCGGTAATTTGAAGTTTTCGATGACTTGCCGAAAAATGGCCCACATACACACTTCCAAAGCCGATAACTCGGTCAATCGGGCTCGGATCCCTAAGCGGAATACCTTTTTAAGTTTGTGATTTGAAAATAGGGTAATCCGCATTAAAATATTTTACTTTGGAAGATAGTCGATTTTTGACTGGCTTATAGCGGTAATTTGAAGTTTTCGAAATAGTGTAATCTGCATTAAAATATTATACCTTTGAAGACAGTCGATTTTTGACTGGTTTTCGAAATAGTGTAATCTGCATTAAAATATTATACCTTTGAAGACAGTCGATTTTTGACTGGTTTTATGGCGGTAATTTGAAGTTTTCGATGACTTGCTGAGAAATGGGCCCCATACACACTTCCAAAGCCGATAACTCGGTCAATCGGGCTCGGATCCCGAAGCGGAATACCTTTTTAAGTTTGTGATTTGAAAATAGTGTAATCTGCATTAAAATATTATACCTTTGAAGACAGTCGATTTTTGACTGGTTTTATGGCGGTAATTTGAAGTTTTCGATGACTTGCTGAGAAATGGGCCCCATACACACTTCCAAAGCCGATAACTCGGTCAATTGGGCTCGGATCCCTAAGCGGAATACCTTTTTAAGTTTGTGATTTGAAAATAGTGTAATCTGCATTAAAATATTATACCTTTGAAGACAGTCGATTTTTGACTGGTTTTATGGCGGTAACTTGAAGTTTTCGATGACTTGCCGAAAAATGGCCCCCATACACACTTCCAAAGCCCATAACTCAGCCAATAGGGCTCGGATTCCTAAGCGGAATACCTTTTTAAGTTTGTGATTTGAAAATAGGGTAATCTGCATTAAAATATTTTATTTTGGAAGATAGTCGATTTTTGACTGACCTATAGCGGTAATTTGAAGTTTTCGATGACTTGCCGAAAAATGGCCCACATACACACTTCCAAAGCCGATAACTCGGTCAATCGGGCTCGGATCCCTAAGCGGAATACCTTTTTAAGTTTGTGATTTGAAAATAGGGTAATCCGCATTAAAATATTTTACTTTGGAAGATAGTCGATTTTTGACTGGCTTATAGCGGTAATTTGAAGTTTTCGATGACTTGCCGAAAAATGGCCCCCATACACACTTCCAAAGCCCTTAACTCGGCCAATAGGGCTCGGATCCCTAAGCGGAATACCTTTTTAAGTTTGTGATTTGAAAATAGGGTAATCTGCATTCAAATATTATACCTTTGAAGACAGTCGATTTTAGACTGGTTTTATGGCGGTAATTTGAAGTTTTCGATGACTTGCCGAAAAATGGCCCCCATAGACACTTTCAAAGCCCATATTATATCCATAAGCGTCATACCTTTTTAAGTTTGTGATTTGAAAATAGTGTAATATGCATTAAAATATTTTACTTCGGAAGATAGTCGATTTTTGACTGGTTTTATGGCGGTAACTTGAAGTTTTCGATGACTTGCCGAAAAATGGCCCCCATAGACACTTTCAAAGCCCATATTATATCCATAAGCGTCATACCTTTTTAAGTTTGTGATTTGAAAATAGGGTAATCTGCATTAAAATATTTTATTTTGGAAGATAGTCGATTTTTGACTGATTTATAGCGGTAATTTGAAGTTTTCGATGACTTGCCGAAAAATGGCCCACATACACACTTCCAAAGCCGATAACTCGGTCAATCGGGCTCGGATCCCTAAGCGGAATACCTTTTTAAGTTTGTGATTTGAAAATAGGGTAATCTGCATTAAAATATTTTACTTTGGAAGATAGTCGATTTTTGACTGGCTTATAGCGGTAATTTGAAGTTTTCGATGACTTGCCGAAAAATGGCCCCCATACACACTTCCAAAGCCCATAACTCGGCCAATAGGGCTCGGATCCCTAAGCGGAATACCTTTTTAAGTTTGTGATTTGAAAATAGTGTAATCTGCATTAAAATATTATACCTTTGAAGACAGTCGATTTTTGACTGGTTTTATGGCGGTAATTTGAAGTTTTCGATGACTTGCCGAAAAATGGCCCCCATACACACTTCCAAAGCCCATAACTCGGCCAATAGGGCTCGGATCCCTAAGCGGAATACCTTTTTAAGTTTGTGATTTGAAAATAGTGTAATCTGCATTAAAATATTATACCTTTGAAGACAGTCGATTTTTGACTGGTTTTATGGCGGTAATTTGAAGTTTTCGATGACTTGCTGAGAAATGGGCCCCATACACACTTCCAAAGCCGATAACTCGGTCAATCGGGCTCGGATCCCGAAGCGGAATACCTTTTTAAGTTTGTGATTTGAAAATAGTGTAATCTGCATTAAAATATTTTACCTTTGAAGACAGTCGATTTTTGACTGGTTTTATGGCGGTAATTTGAAGTTTTCGATGACTTGCCGAGAAATGGGCCCCCATACACACTTCCAAAGCCCATAACTCGGCCAATCGGGCTCGGATCCCTAAGCGGAATACCTTTTTAAGTTTGTGATTTGAAAATAGGGTAATCTGCATTAAAATATTTTACTTTGGAAGATAGTCGATTTTTGACTGGTTTTATAGCGGTAATTTGAAGTTTTCGATGACTTGCCGAAAAATGGCCCACATACACACTTCCAAAGCCGATAACTCGGTCAATCGGGCTCGGATCCCTAAGCGGAATACCTTTTTAAGTTTGTGATTTGAAAATAGGGTAATCTGCATTAAAATATTTTACTTTGGAAGATAGTCGATTTTTGACTGGCTTATAGCGGTAATTTGAAGTTTTCGATGACTTGCCGAAAAATGGCCCCCATACACACTTCCAAAGCCCATAACTCGGCCAATCGGGCTCGGATCCCTAAGCGGAATACCTTTTTAAGTTTGTGATTTGAAAATAGTGTAATCTGCATTAAAATATTATACCTTTGAAGACAGTCGATTTTTGACTGGTTTTATGGCGGTAATTTGAAGTTTTCGATGACTTGCCGAGAAATGGCCCCCATACACACTTCCAAAGCCCATAACTCGGCCAATAGGGCTTGGATCCCTAAGCGGAATACCTTTTTAAGTTTGTGATTTGAAAATAGGGTAATCTGCATTAAAATATTTTACTTTGAAAGATAGTCGATTTTTGACTGGTTTTATGGCGGTAACTTGAAGTTTTCGATGACTTGCCGAAAAATGGCCCTCATACACACTTCCAAAGCCCATAACTCGGTCAATCGGGCTCGGATCCCTAAGCGGAATACCTTTTTAAGTTTGTGATTTGAAAATAGGGTAATCTGCATTAAAATATTTTACTTTGGAAGATAGTCGATTTTTGACTGACTTATAGCGGTAATTTGAAGTTTTCGATGACTTGCCGAAAAATGGCCCACATACACACTTCCAAAGCCCATAACTCGGTCAATCGGGCTCGGATCCCTATAGCGGAATACCTTTTTAAGTTTGTGATTTGAAAATAGTGTAATCTGCATTAAAATATTATACCTTTGTAGACAGTCGATTTTTGACTGCTTTTATGGCGGTAATTTGAAGTTTTCGATGACTTGCCGAGAAATGGGCCCCATACACACTTCCAAAGCCGATAACTCGGTCAATCGGGCTCGGATTCCTAAGCGCCTTACCTTTTTAAGTTTGTGATTTGAAAATAGTGTAATATGACTTAAAATATATTACTTTGGAAGATAGTCGATTTTTGACTGACTTATAGCGGTAATTTGAAGTTTTCGATGACTTGCCGAAAAATGGGCCTCATACACACTTCCAAAGCCGATAACTCGGTCAATCGGGCTCGGATTCCTAAGCGCCATACCTTTTTAAGTTTGAGATTTGAAAACAGTGTAATCTGCATTAAAATATTATACCTTCGAAGACAGTCGATTTTTGACTGGTTTTATGGCGGTAATTTGAAGTTTTCGATGACTTGCCGAAAAATGGCCCCCATACACACTTCCAAAGCCCATAACTCGGCCAATAGGGCTCGGATCCCTAAGCGGAATACCTTTTTAAGTTTGTGATTTGAAAATAGTGTAATCTGCATTAAAATATTTTACTTTGGAAGATAGTCGATTTTTGACTGGTTTTATGGCGGTAATTTGAAGTTTTCGATGACTTGCCGAAAAATGGGCCCCATACACACTTCCAAAGCCGATAACTCGGTCAATCGGGCTCGGATCCCTAAGCGGAATACCTTTTTAAGTTTGTGATTTGAAAATAGGGTAATCTGCATTAAAATATTTTACTTTGGAAGATAGTCGATTTTTGACTGGCTTTATAGCGGTAATTTGAAGTTTTCGATGACTTGCCGAAAAATGGCCCCCATACACACTTCCAAAGCCCATAACTCGGCCAATAGGGCTCGGATCCCTAAGCGGAATACCTTTTTAAGTTTGTGATTTGAAAATAGGGTAATCTGCATTAAAATATTTTACTTTGGAAGATAGTCGATTTTTGACTGACTTATAGCGGTAATTTGAAGTTTTCGATGACTTGCCGAAAAATGGCCCACATACACACTTCCAAAGCCGATAACTCGGTCAATCGGGCTCGGATCCCTAAGCGGCATACCTTTTTAAGTTTGTGATTTGAAAATAGTGTAATCTGCATTAAAATATTTTACTTTGGAAGATAGTCGATTTTTGACTGATTTATAGCGGTAATTTGAAGTTTTCGACTTGCCGAAAAATGGGCCCCATACACACTTCCAAAGCCCATAACTCGGCCAATCGGGCTCGGATCCCTAAGCGGAATACCTTTTTAAGTTTGTGATTTGAAAATAGGGTAATCTGCATTAAAATATTATACCTTTGAAGACAGTCGATTTTTGACTGGTTTTATGGCGGTAATTTGAAGTTTTCGATGACTTGCCGAAAAATGGCCCCCATACACACTTCCAAAGCCCATATTATATCCCTAAGCGGCATACCTTTTTAAGTTTGTGATTTGAAAATAGTGTAATCTGCATTAAAATATTTTACTTTGGAAGATAGTCGATTTTTGACTGGTTTTATGGCGGTAATTTGAAGTTTTCGACTTGCCGAAAAATGGGCCCCATACACACTTCCAAAGCCCATAACTCGGTCAATCGGGCTCGGATCCCTAAGCGGAATACCTTTTTAAGTTTGTGATTTGAAAATAGGGTAATCTGCATTAAAATATTTTATTTTGGAAGATAGTCGATTTTTGACTGACTTATAGCGGTAATTTGAAGTTTTCGATGACTTGCCGAAAAATGGCCCACATACACACTTCCAAAGCCGATAACTCGGTCAATCGGGCTCGGATCCCTAAGCGGAATACCTTTTTAAGTTTGTGATTTGAAAATAGTGTAATCTGCATTAAAATATTTTACTTTGGAAGATAGTCGATTTTTGACTGACTTATAGCGGTAATTTGAAGTTTTCGATGACTTGCCGAAAAATGGCCCCCATACACACTTCCAAAGCCCATAACTCGGTCAATCGGGCTCGGATCCCTAAGCGGAATACCTTTTTAAGTTTGTGATTTGAAAATAGTGGAATCTGCATTAAAATATTTAACTTTGGACGACAGTCGATTTTTGACTGGTTTTATGGCGGTAATTTGAAGTTTTCGATGACTTGCCGAAAAATGGCCCCCATACACACTTCCAAAGCCCATAACTCGGTCAATAGGGCTCGGATCCCTAAGAGGCATCCCTTTTTAAGTTTGTGATTTGAAAATAGTGTAATCTGCATTAAAATATTATACCTTTGAAGACAGTCGATTTTTGACTGGTTTTATGGCGGTAATTTGAAGTTTTCGATGACTTGCCGAGAAATGGCCCCCATACACACTTCCAAAGCCCATAACTCGGTCAATCGGGCTCGGATCCCTAAGCGGAATACCTTTTTAAGTTTGTGATTTGAAAATAGTGTAATCTGCATTAAAATATTTTACTTTTGAAGATAGTCGATTTTTGACTGGTTTTATGGCGGTAATTTGAAGTTTTCGATGACTTGCCGAAAAATGGCCCACATACACACTTCCAAAGCCCATAACTCGGTCAATCGGGCTCGGATCCCTAAGCGGAATACCTTTTTAAGTTTGTGATTTGAAAATAGGGTAATCTGCATTAAAATATTTTACTTTGGAAGATAGTCGATTTTTGACTGACTTATAGCGGTAATTTGAAGTTTTCGATGACTTGCCGAAAAATGGCCCACATACACACTTCCAAAGCCCATAACTCGGTCAATCGGGCTCAGATCCCATAGCGGAATACCTTTTTAAGTTTGTGATTTGAAAATAGTGTAATCTGCATTAAAATATTATACCTTGACAGTCGATTTTTGACTGGTTTTATGGCGGTAATTTGAAGTTTTCGATGACTTGCCGAGAAATGGGCCCCATACACACTTCCAAAGCCGATAACTCGGTCAATCGGGCTCGGATTCCTAAGCGCCTTACCTTTTTAAGTTTGTGATTTGAAAATAGTGTAATCTGACTTAAAATATATTACTTTGGAAGATAGTCCATTTTTGACTGACTTAAAGCGGTAATTTGAAGTTTTCGATGACTTGCCGAAAAATGGGCCTCATACACACTTCCAAAGCCGATAACTCGGTCAATCGGGCTCGGATTCCTAAGCGCCATACCTTTTTAAGTTTGAGATTTGAAAACAGTGTAATCTGCATTAAAATATTATACCTTCGAAGACAGTCGATTTTTGACTGGTTTTATGGCGGTAACTTGAAGTTTTCGATGACTTGCCGAAAAATGGCCCCCATACACACTTCCAAAGCCCATAACTCGGCCAATAGGGCTCGGATCCCTAAGCGGAATACCTTTTTAAGTTTGTGATTTGAAAATAGTGTAATCTGCATTAAAATATTATACCTTTGAAGACAGTCGATTTTTGACTGGTTTTATGGCGGTAATTTGAAGTTTTCGATGACTTGCCGAGAAATGGGCCCCATACACACTTCCAAAGCCGATAACTCGGTCAATCGGGCTCGGATCCCGAAGCGGAATACCTTTTTAAGTTTGTGATTTGAAAATAGGGTAATCTGCATTAAAATATTTTACTTTGGAAGATAGTCGATTTTTGACTGGTTTTATGGCGGTAATTTGAAGTTTTCGATGACTTGCCGAGAAATGGGCCCCATACACACTTCCAAAGCCGATAACTCGGTCAATCGGGCTCGGATCCCTAAGCGGAATACCTTTTTAAGTTTGCATTAAAATATTATACCTTTGAAGACAGTCGATTTTTGACTGGTTTTATGGCGGTAACTTGAAGTTTTCGATGACTTGCCGAAAAATGGCCCCCATACACACTTCCAAAGCCCATAACTCGGCCAATAGGGCTCGGATCCCTAAGCGGAATACCTTTTTAAGTTTGTGATTTGAAAATAGGGTAATCCGCATTAAAATATTTTACTTTGGAAGATAGTCGATTTTTGACTGGCTTATAGCGGTAATTTGAAGTTTTCGATGACTTGCCGAAAAATGGCCCCCATACACACTTCCAAAGCCCATAACTCGGCCAATAGGGCTCGGATCCCTAAGCGGAATACCTTTTTAAGTTTGTGATTTGAAAATAGTGTAATCTGCATTAAAATATTATACCTTTGAAGACAGTCGATTTTTGACTGGTTTTATGGCGGTAATTTGAAGTTTTCGATGACTTGCCGAGAAATGGGCCCCATACACACTTCCAAAGCCGATAACTCGGTCAATCGGGCTCGGATCCCTAAGCGGAATACCTTTTTAAGTTTGTGATTTGAAAATAGTGTAATCTGCATTAAAATATTATACCTTTGAAGACAGTCGATTTTTGACTGGTTTTATGGCGGTAATTTGAAGTTTTCGATGACTTGCCGAGAAATGGGCCCCATACACACTTCCAAAGCCGATAACTCGGTCAATTGGGCTCGGATCCCTAAGCGGAATACCTTTTTAAGTTTGTGATTTGAAAATAGGGTAATCTGCATTAAAATATTTTACTTTGGAAGATAGTCGATTTTTGACTGACTTATAGCGGTAATTTGAAGTTTTCGATGACTTGCCGAAAAATGGGCCCCATACACACTTCCAAAGCCCATAACTCGGTCAATCGGGCTCGGATCCCTAAGCGGAATACCTTTTTAAGTTTGTGATTTGAAAATAGTGTAATCTGCATTAAAATATTATACCTTTGAAGATAGTCGATTTTTGACTGGTTTTATGGCGGTAATTTGAAGTTTTCGATGACTTGCCGAAAAATGGGCCCCATACACACTTCCAAAGCCGATAACTCGGTCAATCGGGCTCGGATTCCTAAGCGGAATACCTTTTTAAGTTTGTGATTTGAAAATAGTGTAATCTACATTAAAATATTTTACTTTGAAGATAGTCGATTTTTGACTGGTTTTATGGCGGTAATTTGAAGTTTTCGATGACTTGCCGAAAAATGGCCCCCATACACACTTCCAAAGCCCATAACTCGGCCAATCGGGCTCGGATCCCTAAGCGGAATACCTTTTTAAGTTTGTGATTTGAAAATAGTGTAATCTGCATTAAAATATTATACCTTTGAAGACAGTCGATTTTTGACTGGTTTTATGGCGGTAATTTGAAGTTTTCGATGACTTGCCGAAAAATGGCCCCCATACACACTTCCAAAGCCCATAACTCGGCCAATAGGGCTCGGATCCCTAAGCGGAATACCTTTTTAAGTTTGTGATTTGAAAATAGGGTAATCTGCATTAAAATATTTTACTTTGGAAGATAGTCGATTTTTGACTGATCTTATAGCGGTAATTTGAAGTTTTCGATGACTTGCCGAAAAATGGCCCCCATACACACTTCCAAAGCCCATAACTCGGCCAATCGGGCTCGGATCCCTAAGCGGAATACCTTTTTAAGTTTGTGATTTGAAAATAGTGTAATCTGCATTAAAATATTATACCTTTGAAGACAGTCGATTTTTGACTGGTTTTATGGCGGTAATTTGAAGTTTTCGATGACTTGCCGAGAAATGGGCCCCATACACAC
This sequence comes from Drosophila pseudotakahashii, assembly GCA_035046095.1. NCBI lineage: Eukaryota > Metazoa > Arthropoda > Insecta > Diptera > Drosophilidae > Drosophila > Drosophila pseudotakahashii. Next base: position 90,609 of record JAWNOE010000123.1, on the reverse strand, counting down.
TTCCAAAGCCGATAACTCGGTCAATCGGGCTCGGATCCCTAAGCGGAATACCTTTTTAAGTTTGTGATTTGAAAATAGGGTAATCCGCATTAAAATATTTTACTTTGGAAGATAGTCGATTTTTGACTGACTTATAGCGGTAATTTGAAGTTTTCGATGACTTGCCGAGAAATGGGCCCCATACACACTTCCAAAGCCCATAACTCAGCCAATAGGGCTCGGATCCCTAAGCGGAATACCTTTTTAAGTTTGTGATTTGAAAATAGTGTAATCTGCATTAAAATATTATACCTTTGAAGACAGTCGATTTTTGACTGGTTTTATGGCGGTAATTTGAAGTTTTCGATGACTTGCCGAAAAATGGCCCCCATACACACTTCCAAAGCCCATAATTCGGCCAATAAGGCTCGGATCCCTAAGCGGAATACCTTTTTAAGTTTGTGATTTGAAAATAGGGTAATCTGCATTCAAATATTTTACTTTGAAAGATAGTCGATTTTTGACTGGTTTTATGGCGGTAACTTGAAGTTTTCGATGACTTGCCGAAAAATGGCCCACATACACACTTCCAAAGCCCATAACTCGGTCAATCGGGCTCGGATCCCTAAGCGGAATACCTTTTTAAGTTTGTGATTTGAAAATAGGGTAATCTGCATTAAAATATTTTACTTTGGAAGATAGTCGATTTTTGACTGACTTATAGCGGTAATTTGAAGTTTTCGATGACTTGCCGAAAAATGGCCCACATACACACTTCCAAAGCCCATAACTCGGTCAATCGGGCTCGGATCCCAAAGCGGAATACCTTTTTAAGTTTGTGATTTGAAAATAGTGTAATCTGCATTAAAATATTATACCTTTAAGACAGTCGATTTTTGACTGGTTTTATGGCGGTAATTTGAAGTTTTCGATGACTTGCCGAGAAATGGGCCCCATACACACTTCCAAAGCCGATAACTCGGTCAATCGGGCTCGGATTCCTAAGCGCCTTACCTTTTTAAGTTTGTGATTTGAAAATAGTGTAATCTGACTTAAAATATATTACTTTGGAAGATAGTCGATTTTTGACTGACTTAAAGCGGTAATTTGAAGTTTTCGATGACTTGCCGAAAAATGGGCCTCATACACACTTCCAAAGCCGATAACTCGGTCAATCGGGCTCGGATTCCTAAGCGCCATACCTTTTTAAGTTTGAGATTTGAAAACAGTGTTATCTGCATTAAAATATTATACCTTCGAAGACAGTCGATTTTTGACTGGTTTTATGGCGGTAACTTGAAGTTTTCGATGACTTGCCGAAAAATGGCCCCCATACACACTTCCAAAGCCCATAACTCGGCCAATAGGGCTCGGATCCCTAAGCGGAATACCTTTTTAAGTTTGTGATTTGAAAATAGTGTAATCTGCATTAAAATATTATACCTTTGAAGACAGTCGATTTTTGACTGGTTTTATGGCGGTAATTTGAAGTTTTCGATGACTTGCCGAGAAATGGGCCCCATACACACTTCCAAAGCCCATAACTCGGTCAATCGGGCTCGGATCCCTAAGCGGAATACCTTTTTAAGTTTGTGATTTGAAAATAGTGTAATCTGCATTAAAATATTTTACTTTGGAAGATAGTCGATTTTTGACTGGTTTTATGGCGGTAATTTGAAGTTTTCGATGACTTGCCGAAAAATGGCCCCCATACACACTTCCAAAGCCCATAACTCAGCCAATAGGGCTCGGATCCCTAAGCGGAATACCTTTTTAAGTTTGTGATTTGAAAATAGGGTAATCTGCATTAAAATATTTTACTTTGGAAGATAGTCGATTTTTGACTGACTTATAGCGGTAATTTGAAGTTTTCGATGACTTGCCGAAAAATGGCCCCCATACACACTTCCAAAGCCCATAACTCGGCCAATCGGGCTCGGATCCCTAAGCGGAATACCTTTTTAAGTTTGTGATTTGAAAATAGTGTAATCTGCATTAAAATATTATACCTTTGAAGACAGTCGATTTTTGACTGGTTTTATGGCGGTAATTTGAAGTTTTCGATGACTTGCCGAGAAATGGGCCCCATACACACTTCCAAAGCCGATAACTCGGTCAATCGGGCTCGGATTCCTAAGCGCCTTACCTTTTTAAGTTTGTGATTTGAAAATAGTGTAATCTGATTAAAATATTTTACTTTGGAAGATAGTCGATTTTTGACTGACTTAAAGCGGTAATTTGAAGTTTTCGATGACTTGCCGAAAAATGGGCCTCATACACACTTCCAAAGCCGATAACTCGGTCAATCGGGCTCGGATCCCTAAGCGGAATACCTTTTTAAGTTTGTGATTTGAAAACAGTGTAATCTGCATTAAAATATTATACCTTTGAAGACAGTCGATTTTTGACTGGTTTTATGGCGGTAACTTGAAGTTTTCGATGACTTGCCGAAAAATGGCCCCCATACACACTTCCAAAGCCCATAACTCGGCCAATAGGGCTCGGATCCCTAAGCGGAATACCTTTTTAAGTTTGTGATTTGAAAATAGTGTAATCTGCATTAAAGTATTATACCTTTGAAGATAGTCGATTTTTGACTGGTTTTATGGCGGTAATTTGAAGTTTTCGATGACTTGCCGAGAAATGGGCCCCATACACACTTCCAAAGCCCATAACTCGGCCAATAGGGCTCGGATCCCTAAGCGGAATACCTTTTTAAGTTTGTGATTTGAAAATAGGGTAATCTGCATTAAAATATTTCACTTTGGAAGATAGTCGATTTTTGACTGGCTTTATGGCGGAAATTTGAAGTTTTCGATGACTTGCCGAGAAATGGCCCCCATACACACTTCCAAAGCCCATAACTCAGCCAATAGGGCTCGGATTCCTAAGCGTCATACCTTTTTAAGTTTGTGATTTGAAAATAGTGTAATCTGCATTAAAATATTTTATTTTGGAGATAGTCGATTTTTGACTGATTTATAGCGGTAATTTGAAGTTTTCGATGACTTGCCGAAAAATGGCCCACATACACACTTCCAAAGCCGATAACTCGGTCAATCGGGCTCGGATCCCTAAGCGGAATACCTTTTTAAGTTTGTGATTTGAAAATAGGGTAATCTGCATTAAAATATTTTACTTTGGAAGATAGTCGATTTTTGACTGGCTTATAGCGGTAATTTGAAGTTTTCGATGACTTGCCGAAAAATGGCCCCCATACACACTTCCAAAGCCCATAACTCGGCCAATAGGGCTCGGATCCCTAAGCGGAATACCTTTTTAAGTTTGTGATTTGAAAATAGGGTAATCTGCATTCAAATATTATACCTTTGAAGACAGTCGATTTTTGACTGGTTTTATGGCGGTAATTTGAAGTTTTCGATGACTTGCCGAAAAATGGCCCCCATAGACACTTTCAAAGCCCATATTATATCCATAAGCGTCATACCTTTTTAAGTTTGTGATTTGAAAATAGTGTAATATGCATTAAAATATTTTACTTTGGAAGATAGTCGATTTTTGACTGGTTTTATAGCGGTAATTTGAAGTTTTCGATGACTTGCCGAAAAATGGCCCCCATACACACTTCCAAAGCCGATAACTCGGTCAATCGGGCTCGGATCCCTAAGCGGAATACCTTTTTAAGTTTGTGATTTGAAAATAGGGTAATCTGCATTAAAATATTTTACTTTGGAAGATAGTCGATTTTTGACTGGCTTATAGCGGTAATTTGAAGTTTTCGATGACTTGCCGAAAAATGGCCCCCATACACACTTCCAAAGCCCATAACTCGGTCAATCGGGCTCGGATCCCTAAGCGGAATACCTTTTTAAGTTTGTGATTTGAAAATAGTGTAATCTGCATTAAAATATTATACCTTTGAAGACAGTCGATTTTTGACTGGTTTTATGGCGGTAATTTGAAGTTTTCGATGACTTGCCGAAAAATGGCCCCCATACACACTTCCAAAGCCCATAACTCGGTCAATAGGGCTCGGATCCCTAAGCGTAATACCTTTTTAAGTTTGTGATTTGAAAATAGTGTAATCTGCATTAAAATATTTTACTTTTGAAGACAGTCGATTTTTGACTGGTTTTATAGCGGTAATTTGAAGTTTTCGATGACTTGCCGAAAAATGGCCCCCATACACACTTCCAAAGCCGATAACTCGGTCAATCGGGCTCGGATCCCTAAGCGGAATACCTTTTTAAGTTTGTGATTTGAAAATAGGGTAATCCGCATTAAAATATTTTACTTTGGAAGATAGTCGATTTTTGACTGGCTTTATAGCGGTAATTTGAAGTTTTCGATGACTTGCCGAAAAATGGCCCCCATACACACTTCCAAAGCCCATAACTCGGCCAATAGGGCTCGGATCCCTAAGCGGAATACCTTTTTAAGTTTGTGATTTGAAAATAGTGTAATCTGCATTAAAATATTATACCTTTGAAGACAGTCGATTTTTGACTGGTTTTATGGCGGTAATTTGAAGTTTTCGATGACTTGCCGAGAAATGGCCCACATACACACTTCCAAAGCCCATAACTCGGTCAATCGGGCTCGGATCCCTAAGCGGAATACCTTTTTAAGTTTGTGATTTGAAAATAGGGTAGTCCGCATTAAAATATTTTACTTTGGAAGATAGTCGATTTTTGACTGACTTATAGCGGTAATTTGAAGTTTTCGATGACTTGCCGAAAAATGGCCCACATACACACTTCCAAAGCCCATAACTCGGTCAATCGGGCTCAGATCCCATAGCGGAATACCTTTTTAAGTTTTTGATTTGAAAATAGTGTAATCTGCATTAAAATATTATACCTGTGACAGTCGATTTTAGACTTCTTTTATGGCGGTAATTTGAAGTTTTCGATGACTTGCCGAGAAATGGGCCCCATACACACTTCCAAAGCCGATAACTCGGTCAATCGGGCTCGGATTCCTAAGCGCCTTACCTTTTTAAGTTTGTGATTTGAAAATAGTGTAATATGACTTAAAATATATTACTTTGGAAGATAGTCCATTTTTGACTGACTTAAAGCGGTAATTTGAAGTTTTCGATGACTTGCCGAAAAATGGGCCTCATACACACTTCCAAAGCCGATAACTCGGTCAATCGGGCTCGGATTCCTAAGCGCCATACCTTTTTAAGTTTGAGATTTGAAAACAGTGCAATCTGCATTAAAATATTAAACCTTCGAAGACAGTCGATTTTTGACTGGTTTTATGGCGGTAACTTGAAGTTTTCGATGACTTGCCGGAAAATGGCCCCCATACACACTTCCAAAGCCCATAACTCGGCCAATAGGGCTCGGATCCCTAAGCGGAATACCTTTTTAAGTTTGTGATTTGAAAATAGTGTAATCTGCATTAAAATATTATACCTTTGAAGACAGTCGATTTTTGACTGGTTTTATGGCGGTAATTTGAAGTTTTCGATGACTTGCTGAGAAATGGGCCCCATACACACTTCCAAAGCCAATAACTCGGTCAATCGGGCTCGGATCCCGAAGCGGAATACCTTTTTAAGTTTGTGATTTGAAAATAGTGTAATCTGCATTAAAATATTATACCTTTGAAGACAGTCGATTTTTGACTGGTTTTATGGCGGTAATTTGAAGTTTTCGATGACTTGCTGAGAAATGGGCCCCATACACACTTCCAAAGCCGATAACTCGGTCAATTGGGCTCGGATCCCTAAGCGGAATACCTTTTTAAGTTTGCATTAAAATATTATACCTTTGAAGACAGTCGATTTTTGACTGGTTTTATGGCGGTAACTTGAAGTTTTCGATGACTTGCCGAAAAATGGCCCCCATACACACTTCCAAAGCCCATAACTCAGCCAATAGGGCTCGGATCCCTAAGCGGAATACCTTTTTAAGTTTGTGATTTGAAAATAGGGTAATCCGCATTAAAATATTTTACTTTGGAAGATAGTCGATTTTTGACTGGCTTATAGCGGTAATTTGAAGTTTTCGATGACTTGCCGAAAAATGGCCCCCATACACACTTCCAAAGCCCTTAACTCGGCCAATAGGGCTCGGATCCCTAAGCGGAATACCTTTTTAAGTTTGTGATTTGAAAATAGTGTAATCTGCATTAAAATATTATACCTTTGAAGACAGTCGATTTTTGACTGGTTTTATGGCGGTAATTTGAAGTTTTCGATGACTTGCTGAGAAATGGGCCCCATACACACTTCCAAAGCCGATAACTCGGTCAATTGGGCTCGGATCCCTAAGCGGAATACCTTTTTAAGTTTGTGATTTGAAAATAGTGTAATCTGCATTAAAATATTATACCTTTGAAGACAGTCGATTTTTGACTGGTTTTATGGCGGTAATTTGAAGTTTTCGATGACTTGCCGAAAAATGGGCCCCATACACACTTCCAAAGCCCATAACTCGGCCAATAGGGCTCGGATCCCTAAGCGGAATACCTTTTTAAGTTTGTGATTTGAAAATAGGGTAATCCGCATTAAAATATTTTACTTTGGAAGATAGTCGATTTTTGACTGGCTTATAGCGGTAATTTGAAGTTTTCGATGACTTGCCGAAAAATGGCCCCCATACACACTTCCAAAGCCCTTAACTCGGCCAATAGGGCTCGGATCCCTAAGCGGAATACCTTTTTAAGTTTGTGATTTGAAAATAGTGTAATCTGCATTAAAATATTATACCTTTGAAGACAGTCGATTTTTGACTGGTTTTATGGCGGTAATTTGAAGTTTTCGATGACTTGCTGAGAAATGGGCCCCATACACACTTCCAAAGCCGATAACTCGGTCAATCGGGCTCGGATCCCGAAGCGGAATACCTTTTTAAGTTTGTGATTTGAAAATAGTGTAATCTGCATTAAAATATTATACCTTTGAAGACAGTCGATTTTTGACTGGTTTTATGGCGGTAATTTGAAGTTTTCGATGACTTGCCGAAAAATGGGCCCCATACACACTTCCAAAGCCCATAACTCGGTCAATAGGGCTCGGATCCCTAAGCGGAATACCTTTTTAAGTTTGTGATTTGAAAATAGGGTAATCTGCATTAAAATATTTTACTTTTGAAGATAGTCGATTTTTGACTGGTTTTATGGCGGTAATTTGAAGTTTTCGATGACTTGCCGAAAAATGGCCCCCATACACACTTCCAAAGCCCATAACTCGGCCAATAGGGCTCGGATCCCTAAGCGGAATACCTTTTTAAGTTTGTGATTTGAAAATAGGGTAATCTGCATTAAAATATTATACCTTTGAAGACAGTCGATTTTAGACTGGTTTTATGGCGGTAATTTGAAGTTTTCGATGACTTGCCGAAAAATGGGCCCCATAGACACTTTCAAAGCCCATATTATATCCATAAGCGTCATACCTTTTTAAGTTTGTGATTTGAAAATAGTGTAGTATGCATTAAAATATTTTACTTGGGAAGATAGTCGATTTTTGAGTGATTTATAGCGGTAATTTGAAGTTTTCGATGACTTGCCGAAAAATGGCCCACATACACACTTCCAAAGCCGATTACTCGGTCAATCGGGCTCGGATCCCTAAGCGGAATACCTTTTTAAGTTTGTGATTTGAAAATAGGGTAATCCGCCTTAAAATATTTTACTTTGGAAGATAGTCGATTTTTGACTGGCTTATAGCGGTAATTTGAAGTTTTCGATGACTTGCCGAAAAATGGCCCCCATACACACTTCCAAAGCCCTTAACTCGGCCAATAGGGCTCGGATCCCTAGGCAGAATACCTTTTTAAGTTTGTGATTTGAAAATAGGGTAATCTGCAATCAAATATTATACCTTTGAAGACAGTCGATTTTAGACTGGTTTTATGGCGGTAATTTGAAGTTTTTGATGACTTGCCGAAAAATGGCCCCCATAGACACTTTCAAAGCCCATATTATATCCATAAGCGTCATACCTTTTTAAGTTTGTGATTTGAAAATAGTGTAGTATGCATTAAAATATTTTACTTGGGAAGATAGTCGATTTTTGAGTGATTTATAGCGGTAATTTGAAGTTTTCGATGACTTGCCGAAAAATGGCCCCCATCCACGCTTCCAAAGCCCATAACTCGGCCAATAGGGCTCGGATCCCTAAGCGGAATACCTTTTTAAGTTTGTGATTTGAAAATAGTGTAATATGCATTAAAATATTATACCTCTGAAGACAGTCGATTTTTGACTGGTTTTATGGCGGTAATTTGAAGTTTTCGATGACTTGCCGAGAAATGGGCCCCATACACACTTCCAAAGCCCTTAACTCGGCCAATAAGGCTTGGATCCCTAAGCGGAATACCTTTTTAAGTTTGTGATTTGAAAATAGGGTAATCTGCATTCAAATATTTTACTTCGAAAGATAGTCGATTTTTGACTGGTTTTATGGCGGTAACTTGAAGTTTTCGATGACTTGCCGAAAAATGGCCCACATACACACTTCCAAAGCCGATAACTCGGTCAATCGGGCTCGGATCCCTAAGCGGAATACCTTTTTAAGTTTGTGATTTGAAAATAGGGTAATCTGCATTAAAATATTTTACTTTGGAAGATAGTCGATTTTTTACTGACTTATAGCGGTAATTTGAAGTTTTCGATGACTTGCCGAAAAAATGGCCCCCATACACACTTCCAAAGCCCATAACTCGGTCAATCGGGCACGGATCCTAAGCGGAATACCTTTTTAAGTTTGTGATTTGAAAATAGGGTAATCTGCATTAAAATATTTTACTTGGGAAGATAGTCGATTTTTGAGTGATTTATAGCGGTAATTTGAAGTTTTCGATGACTTGCCGAAAAATGGCCCCCATCCACGCTTCCAAAGCCCATAACTCGGCCAATTGGGCTCGGATCCCTAAGCGGAATACCTTTTTAAGTTTGTGATTTGAAAATAGTGTAATATGCATTAAAATATTATACCTCTGAAGACAGTCGATTTTTGACTGGTTTTATGGCGGTAATTTGAAGTTTTCGATGACTTGCCGAGAAATGGGCCCCATACACACTTCCAAAGCCCTTAACTCGGCCAATAGGGCTTGGATCCCTAAGCGGAATACCTTTTTAAGTTTGTGATTTGAAAATAGGGTAATCTGCATTCAAATATTTTACTTCGAAAGATAGTCGATTTTTGACTGGTTTTATGGCGGTAACTTGAAGTTTTCGATGACTTGCCGAAAAATGGCCCACATACACACTTCCAAAGCCGATAACTCGGTCAATCGGGCTCGGATCCCTAAGCGGAATACCTTTTTAAGTTTGTGATTTGAAAATAGGGTAATCTGCATTAAAATATTTTACTTTGGAAGATAGTCGATTTTTGACTGATTTATAGCGGTAATTTGAAGTTTTCGACTTGCCGAAAAATGGGCCCCATACACACTTCCAAAGCCCATAACTCGGCCAATAGGGCTCGGATCCCTAAGCGGAATACCTTTTTAAGTTTGTGATTTGAAAATAGTGTAATATGCATTAAAATATTATACCTCTGAATACAGTCGATTTTTGACTGGTTTTATGGCGGTAATTTGAAGTTTTCGATGACTTGCCGAAAAATGGCCCACATACACACTTCCAAAGCCGATAACTCGGTCAATCGGGCTCGGATCCCTAAGCGGAATACCTTTTTAAGTTTGTGATTTGAAAATAGGGTAATCCGCATTAAAATATTTTACTTTGGAAGATAGTCGATTTTTGACTGGCTTATAGCGGTAATTTGAAGTTTTCGATGACTTGCCGAAAAAATGGCCCCCATACACACTTCCAAAGCCCATAACTCGGTCAATCGGGCACGGATCCTAAGCGGAATACCTTTTTAAGTTTGTGATTTGAAAATAGGGTAATCTGCATTAAAATATTTTACTTTGGAAGATAGTCGATTTTTTACTGACTTATAGCGGTAATTTGAAGTTTTCGATGACTTGCCGAAAAATGGCCCCCATACACACTTCCAAAGCCCTTAACTCGGCCAATAAGGCTTGGATCCCTAAGCGGAATACCTTTTTAAGTTTGTGATTTGAAAATAGGGTAATCTGCATTCAAATATTTTACTTTGAAAGATAGTCGATTTTTGACTGGTTTTATGGCGGTAATTTGAAGTTTTCGATGACTTGCCGAAAAATGGCCCACATACACACTTCCAAAGCCGATAACTCGGTCAATCGGGCTCGGATCCCTAAGCGGAATACCTTTTTAAGTTTGTGATTTGAAAATAGGGTAATCTGCATTAAAATATTTTACTTTGGAAGATAGTCGATTTTTGACTGGCTTATAGCGGTAATTTGAAGTTTTCGATGACTTGCCGAAAAATGGCCCCCATACACACTTCCAAAGCCCATAACTCGGCCAATAGGGCTCGGATCCCTAAGCGGAATACCTTTTTAAGTTTGTGATTTGAAAATAGTGTAATATGCATTAAAATATTATACCTCTGAATACAGTCGATTTTTGACTGGTTTTATGGCGGTAATTTGAAGTTTTCGATGACTTGCCGAGAAATGGGCCCCATACACACTTCCAAAGCCCATAACTCGGCCAATAGGGCTCGGATCCCTAGGCGGAATACCTTTTTAAGTTTGTGATTTGAAAATAGTGTAATATGCATTAAAATATTATACCTCTGAAGACAGTCGATTTTTGACTGGTTTTATGGCGGTAATTTGAAGTTTTCGATGACTTGCCGAAAAATGGCCCCCATACACACTTCCAAAGCCCTTAACTCGGCCAATAGGGCTCGGATCCCTAGGCGGAATACCTTTTTAAGTTTGTGATTTGAAAATAGGGTAATCTGCAATCAAATATTATACCTTTGAAGACAGTCGATTTTAGACTGGTTTTATGGCGGTAATTTGAAGTTTTTGATGACTTGCCGAAAAATGGCCCCCATAGACACTTTCAAAGCCCATATTATATCCATAAGCGTCATACCTTTTTAAGTTTGTGATTTGAAAATAGTGTAGTATGCATTAAAATATTTTACTTGGGAAGATAGTCGATTTTTGAGTGATTTATAGCGGTAATTTGAAGTTTTCGATGACTTGCCGAAAAATGGCCCCCATCCACGCTTCCAAAGCCCATAACTCGGCCAATAGGGCTCGGATCCCTAAGCGGAATACCTTTTTAAGTTTGTGATTTGAAAATAGTGTAATATGCATTAAAATATTATACCTCTGAAGACAGTCGATTTTTGACTGGTTTTATGGCGGTAATTTGAAGTTTTCGATGACTTGCCGAGAAATGGGCCCCATACACACTTCCAAAGCCCTTAACTCGGCCAATAAGGCTTGGATCCCTAAGCGGAATACCTTTTTAAGTTTGTGATTTGAAAATAGGGTAATCTGCATTCAAATATTTTACTTCGAAAGATAGTCGATTTTTGACTGGTTTTATGGCGGTAACTTGAAGTTTTCGATGACTTGCCGAAAAATGGCCCACATACACACTTCCAAAGCCGATAACTCGGTCAATCGGGCTCGGATCCCTAAGCGGAATACCTTTTTAAGTTTGTGATTTGAAAATAGGGTAATCTGCATTAAAATATTTTACTTTGGAAGATAGTCGATTTTTTACTGACTTATAGCGGTAATTTGAAGTTTTCGATGACTTGCCGAAAAAATGGCCCCCATACACACTTCCAAAGCCCATAACTCGGTCAATCGGGCACGGATCCCTAAGCGGAATACCTTTTTAAGTTTGTGATTTGAAAATAGGGTAATCTGCATTAAAATATTTTACTTGGGAAGATAGTCGATTTTTGAGTGATTTATACCGGTAATTTGAAGTTTTCGATGACTTGCCGAAAAATGGCCCCCATCCACGCTTCCAAAGCCCATAACTCGGCCAATAGGGCTCGGATCCCTAAGCGGAATACCTTTTTAAGTTTGTGATTTGAAAATAGTGTAATATGCATTAAAATATTATACCTCTGAAGACAGTCGATTTTTGACTGGTTTTATGGCGGTAATTTGAAGTTTTCGATGACTTGCCGAGAAATGGGCCCCATACACACTTCCAAAGCCCTTAACTCGGCCAATAAGGCTTGGATCCCTAAGCGGAATACCTTTTTAAGTTTGTGATTTGAAAATAGGGTAATCTGCATTCAAATATTTTACTTCGAAAGATAGTCGATTTTTGACTGGTTTTATGGCGGTAACTTGAAGTTTTCGATGACTTGCCGAAAAATGGCCCACATACACACTTCCAAAGCCGATAACTCGGTCAATCGGGCTCGGATCCCTAAGCGGAATACCTTTTTAAGTTTGTGATTTGAAAATAGGGTAATCTGCATTAAAATATTTTACTTTGGAAGATAGTCGATTTTTTACTGACTTATAGCGGTAATTTGAAGTTTTCGATGACTTGCCGAAAAATGGCCCCCATACACACTTTCAAAGCCCATAACTCGGCCAATAGGGCTCGGATCCCTAAGCGGAATACCTTTTTAAGTTTGTGATTTGAAAATAGTGTAATATGCATTAAAATATTATACCTCTGAATACAGTCGATTTTTGACTGGTTTTTTGGCGGTAATTTGAAGTTTTCGATGACTTGCCGAAAAATGGCCCCCATAGACACTTTCAAAGCCGATAACTCGGTCAATCGGGCTCGGATCCCTAAGCGGAATACCTTTTTAAGTTTGTGATTTGAAAATAGGGTAATCCGCATTAAAATATTTTACTTTGGAAGATAGTCGATTTTTGACTGGCTTATAGCGGTAATTTGAAGTTTTCGATGACTTGCCGAAAAAATGGCCCCCATACACACTTCCAAAGCCCATAACTCGGTCAATCGGGCACGGATCCTAAGCGGAATACCTTTTTAAGTTTGTGATTTGAAAATAGGGTAATCTGCATTAAAATATATTACTTTGGAAGATAGTCGATTTTTGACTGGCTTATAGCGGTAATTTGAAGTTTTCGATGACTTGCCGAAAAATGGCCCCCATACACACTTCCAAAGCCCATTTATCGGCCAATAGGGCTCGGATCCCTAAGCGGAATACCTTTTTAAGTTTGTGATTTATAAATAGGGTAATCTGCATTAAAATATTTTACTTTGGAAGATAGTCGATTTTTTACTGACTTATAGCGGTAATTTGAAGTTTTCGATGACTTGCCGAAAAATGGCCCCCATACACACTTCCAAAGCCCATAACTCGGTCAATAGGGGCTCGGATCCCTAAGCGGAATACCTTTTTAAGTTTGTGATTTGAAAATAGTGTAATATGCATTAAAATATTATACCTCTGAATACAGTCGATTTTTGACTGGTTTTATGGCGGTAATTTGAAGTTTTCGATGACTTGCCGAAAAATGGCCCCCATACACACTTCCAAAGCCGATAACTCGGTCAATCGGGCTCGGATCCCTAAGCGGAATACCTTTTTAAGTTTGTGATTTGAAAATAGTGTAATCCGCATTAAAATATTTTACTTTGGAAGATAGTCGATTTTTGACTGGCTTATAGCGGTAATTTGAAGTTTTCGATGACTTGCCGAAAAAATGGCCCCCATACACACTTCCAAAGCCCATAACTCGGTCAATCGGGCACGGATCCTAAGCGGAATACCTTTTTAAGTTTGTGATTTGAAAATAGGGTAATCTGCATTAAAATATTTTACTTTGGAAGATAGTCGATTTTTTACTGACTTATAGCGGTAATTTGAAGTTTTCGATGACTTGCCGAAAAATGGCCCCCATACACACTTCCAAAGCCCTTAACTCGGCCAATAGGGCTCGGATCCCTAGGCGGAATACCTTTTTAAGTTTGTGATTTGAAAATAGTGTAATATGCATTAAAATATTATACCTTTGAAGACAGTCGATTTTTGACTGGTTTTATGGCGGTAATTTGAAGTTTTCGATGACTTTGCCGAAAAATGGCCCACATACACACTTCCAAAGCCCATAACTCGGTCAATTGGGCTCGGATCCCTAAGCGGAATTACCTTTTTAAGTTTGTGATTTGAAAATAGGGTAATCTGCATTAAAATATTTTACTTTGGAAGATAGTCGATTTTTTACTGACTTATAGCGGTAATTTGAAGTTTTCGATGACTTGCCGAAAAATGGCCCCCATACACACTTCCAAAGCCCATAACTCGGCCAATAGGGCTCGGATCCCAAGCGGAATACCTTTTTAAGTTTGTGATTTGAAAATAGTGTAATATGCATTAAAATATTATACCTCTGAATACAGTCGATTTTTGACTGGTTTTATGGCGGTAATTTGAAGTTTTCGATGACTTGCCGAAAAATGGCCCCCATACACACTTCCAAAGCCGATAACTCGGTCAATCGGGCTCGGATCCCTAAGCGGAATACCTTTTTAAGTTTGTGATTTGAAAATAGGGTAATCCGCATTAAAATATTTTACTTTGGAAGATAGTCGATTTTTGACTGGCTTATAGCGGTAATTTGAAGTTTTCGATGACTTGCCGAAAAAATGGCCCCCATACACACTTCCAAAGCCCATAACTCGGTCAATCGGGCACGGATCCTAAGCGGAATACCTTTTTAAGTTTGTGATTTGAAAATAGGGTAATCTGCATTAAAATATTTTACTTTGGAAGATAGTCGATTTTTTACTGACTTATAGCGGTAATTTGAAGTTTTCGATGACTTGCCGAAAAATGGCCCCCATACACACTTCCAAAGCCCTTAACTCGGCCAATAGGGCTCGGATCCCTAGGCGGAATACCTTTTTAAGTTTGTGATTTGAAAATAGGGTAATCTGCAATCAAATATTATACCTTTGAAGACAGTCGATTTTAGACTGGTTTTATGGCGGTAATTTGAAGTTTTTGATGACTTGCCGAAAAATGGCCCCCATAGACACTTTCAAAGCCCATATTATATCCATAAGCGTCATACCTTTTTAAGTTTGTGATTTGAAAATAGTGTAGTATGCATTAAAATATTTTACTTGGGAAGATAGTCGATTTTTGAGTGATTTATAGCGGTAATTTGAAGTTTTCGATGACTTGCCGAAAAATGGCCCCCATCCACGCTTCCAAAGCCCATAACTCGGCCAATAGGGCTCGGATCCCTAAGCGGAATACCTTTTTAAGTTTGTGATTTGAAAATAGTGTAATATGCATTAAAATATTATACCTCTGAAGACAGTCGATTTTTGACTGGTTTTATGGCGGTAATTTGAAGTTTTCGATGACTTGCCGAGAAATGGGCCCCATACACACTTCCAAAGCCCTTAACTCGGCCAATAAGGCTTGGATCCCTAAGCGGAATACCTTTTTAAGTTTGTGATTTGAAAATAGGGTAATCTGCATTCAAATATTTTACTTCGAAAGATAGTCGATTTTTGACTGGTTTTATGGCGGTAACTTGAAGTTTTCGATGACTTGCCGAAAAATGGCCCACATACACACTTCCAAAGCCGATAACTCGGTCAATCGAGCTCGGATCCCTAAGCGGAATACCTTTTTAAGTTTGTGATTTGAAAATAGGGTAATCTGCATTAAAATATTTTACTTTGGAAGACAGTCGATTTTTGACTGACTTATAGCGGTAATTTGAAGTTTTCGATGACTTGCCGAAAAAATGGCCCCCATACACACTTCCAAAGCCCATAACTCGGTCAATCGGGCACGGATCCCTAAGCGGAATACCTTTTTAAGTTTGTGATTTGAAAATAGGGTAATCTGCATTAAAATATTTTACTTTGGAAGATAGTCGATTTTTGACTGATTTATAGCGGTAATTTGAAGTTTTCGATGACTTGCCGAAAAATGGCCCCCATCCACGCTTCCAAAGCCCATAACTCGGCCAATAGGGCTCGGATCCCTAAGCGGAATACCTTTTTAAGTTTGTGATTTGAAAATAGGGTAATCTGCATTAAAATATTATACCTCTGAAGACAGTCGATTTTTGACTGGTTTTATGGCGGTAATTTGAAGTTTTCGATGACTTGCCGAGAAATGGGCCCCATACACACTTCCAAAGCCCTTAACTCGGCCAATAAGGCTTGGATCCCTAAGCGGAATACCTTTTTAAGTTTGTGATTTGAAAATAGGGTAATCTGCATTCAAATATTTTACTTCGAAAGATAGTCGATTTTTGACTGGCTTATAGCGGTAATTTGAAGTTTTCGATGACTTGCCGAAAAAATGGCCCCCATACACACTTCCAAAGCCCATAACTCGGTCAATCGGGCACGGATCCTAAGCGGAATACCTTTTTAAGTTTGTGATTTGAAAATAGGGTAATCTGCATTAAAATATTTTACTTTGGAAGATAGTCGATTTTTGACTGGCTTATAGCGGTAATTTGAAGTTTTCGATGACTTGCCGAAAAATGGCCCCCATACACACTTCCAAAGCCCTTAACTCGGCCAATAGGGCTCGGATCCCTAAGCGGAATACCTTTTTAAGTTTGTGATTTGAAAATAGGGTAATCTGCAATCAAATATTATACCTTTGAAGACAGTCGATTTTAGACTGGTTTTATGGCGGTAATTTGAAGTTTTCGATGACTTGCCGAAAAATGGCCCCCATAGACACTTTCAAAGCCCATATTATATCCATAAGCGTCATACCTTTTTAAGTTTGTGATTTGAAAATAGTGTAGTATGCATTAAAATATTTTACTTGGGAAGATAGTCGATTTTTGACTGGTTTTATGGCGGTAACTTGAAGTTTTCGATGACTTGCCGAAAAATGGCCCCCATAGACACTTTCAAAGCCCATATTATATCCATAAGCGTCATACCTTTTTAAGTTTGTGATTTGAAAATAGGGTAATCTGCATTAAAATATTTTATTTTGGAAGATAGTCGATTTTTGACTGACCTATAGCGGTAATTTGAAGTTTTCGATGACTTGCCGAAAAATGGCCCACATACACACTTCCAAAGCCGATAACTCGGTCAATCGGGCTCGGATCCCTAAGCGGAATACCTTTTTAAGTTTGTGATTTGAAAATAGGGTAATCCGCATTAAAATATTTTACTTTGGAAGATAGTCGATTTTTGACTGGCTTATAGCGGTAATTTGAAGTTTTCGATGACTTGCCGAAAAATGGCCCCCATACACACTTCCAAAGCCCTTAACTCGGCCAATAGGGCTCGGATCCCTAAGCGGAATACCTTTTTAAGTTTGTGATTTGAAAATAGTGTAATCTGCATTAAAATATTATACCTTTGAAGACAGTCGATTTTTGACTGGTTTTATGGCGGTAATTTGAAGTTTTCGATGACTTGCCGAAAAATGGCCCCCATACACACTTCCAAAGCCCATAACTCGGCCAATAGGGCTCGGATCCCTAAGCGGAATACCTTTTTAAGTTTGTGATTTGAAAATAGTGTAATCTGCATTAAAATATTATACCTTTGAAGACAGTCGATTTTTGACTGGTTTTATGGCGGTAATTTGAAGTTTTCGATGACTTGCTGAGAAATGGGCCCCATACACACTTCCAAAGCCGATAACTCGGTCAATCGGGCTCGGATCCCGAAGCGGAATACCTTTTTAAGTTTGTGATTTGAAAATAGTGTAATCTGCATTAAAATATTATACCTTTGAAGACAGTCGATTTTTGACTGGTTTTATGGCGGTAATTTGAAGTTTTCGATGACTTGCTGAGAAATGGGCCCCCATACACACTTCCAAAGCCCATAACTCAGCCAATAGGGCTCGGATCCCTAAGCGGAATACCTTTTTAAGTTTGTGATTTGAAAATAGGGTAATCTGCATTAAAATATTTTATTTTGGAAGATAGTCGATTTTTGACTGACTTATAGCGGTAATTTGAAGTTTTCGATGACTTGCCGAAAAATGGCCCACATACACACTTCCAAAGCCGATAACTCGGTCAATCGGGCTCGGATCCCTAAGCGGAATACCTTTTTAAGTTTGTGATTTGAAAATAGGGTAATCCGCATTAAAATATTTTACTTTGGAAGATAGTCGATTTTTGACTGGCTTATAGCGGTAATTTGAAGTTTTCGATGACTTGCCGAAAAATGGCCCCCATCCACGCTTCCAAAGCCCATAACTCGGCCAATAGGGCTCGGATCCCTAAGCGGAATGCTTTTTTAAGTTTGTGATTTGAAAATAGTGTAATATGCATTAAAATATTATACCTCTGAAGAGAGTCGATTTTTGACTGGTTTTATGGCGGTAATTTGAAGTTTTCGATGACTTGCCGAGAAATGGCCCCCATACACACTTCCAAAGCCCTTAATTCGGCCAATAAGGCTTGGATCCCTAAGCGGAATACCTTTTTAAGTTTGTGATTTGAAAATAGGGTAATCTGCATTCAAATATTTTACTTCGAAAGATAGTCGATTTTTGACTGGTTTTATGGCGGTAACTTGAAGTTTTCGATGACTTGCCGAAAAATGGCCCACATACACACTTCCAAAGCCCATAACTCGGTCAATCGGGCTCGGATCCCGAAGCGGAATACCTTTTTAAGTTTGTGATTTGAAAATAGTGTAATCTGCATTAAAATATTATACCTTTGAAGACAGTCGATTTTTGACTGGTTTTATGGCGGTAATTTGAAGTTTTCGATGACTTGCTGAGAAATGGGCCCCATACACACTTCCAAAGCCGATAACTCGGTCAATCGGGCTCGGATCCCTAAGCGGAATACCTTTTTAAGTTTGTGATTTGAAAATAGTGTAATCTGCATTAAAATATTATACCTTTGAAGACAGTCGATTTTTGACTGGTTTTATGGCGGTAATTTGAAGTTTTCGATGACTTGCTGAGAAATGGGCCCCCATACACACTTCCAAAGCCCATAACTCAGCCAATAGGGCTCGGATCCCTAAGCGGAATACCTTTTTAAGTTTGTGATTTGAAAATAGGGTAATCTGCATTAAAATATTTTATTTTGGAAGATAGTCGATTTTTGACTGACTTATAGCGGTAATTTGAAGTTTTCGATGACTTGCCGAAAAATGGCCCACATACACACTTCCAAAGCCGATAACTCGGTCAATCGGGCTCGGATCCCTAAGCGGAATACCTTTTTAAGTTTGTGATTTGAAAATAGGGTAATCCGCATTAAAATATTTTACTTTGGAAGATAGTCGATTTTTGACTGGCTTATAGCGGTAATTCCACGCTTCCAAAGCCCATAACTCGGCCAATAGGGCTCGGATCCCTAAGCGGAATACTTTTTTAAGTTTGTGATTTGAAAATAGTGTAATATGCATTAAAATATTATACCTCTGAAGAGAGTCGATTTTTGACTGGTTTTATGGCGGTAATTTGAAGTTTTCGATGACTTGCCGAGAAATGGCCCCCATACACACTTCCAAAGCCCATAATTCGGCCAATAGGGCTTGGATCCCTAAGCGGAATACCTTTTTAAGTTTGTGATTTGAAAATAGTGTAATCTGCATTAAAATATTATACCTTTGAAGACAGTCGATTTTTGACTGGTTTTATGGCGGTAATTTGAAGTTTTCGATGACTTGCCGAAAAATGGCCCCCATACACACTTCCAAAGCCCATAACTCGGCCAATAGGGCTCGGATCCCTAAGCGGAATACCTTTTTAAGTTTGTGATTTGAAAATAGTGTAATCTGCATTAAAATATTATACCTTTGAAGACAGTCGATTTTTGACTGGTTTTATGGCGGTAATTTGAAGTTTTCGATGACTTGCCGAAAAATGGGCCCCATACACACTTCCAAAGCCGATAACTCGGTCAATCGGGCTCGGATCCCGAAGCGGAATACCTTTTTAAGTTTGTGATTTGAAAATAGTGTAATCTGCATTAAAATATTATACCTTTGAAGACAGTCGATTTTTGACTGGTTTTATGGCGGTAATTTGAAGTTTTCGATGACTTGCCGAGAAATGGGCCCCCATACACACTTCCAAAGCCCATAACTCAGCCAATAGGGCTCGGATCCCTAAGCGGAATACCTTTTTAAGTTTGTGATTTGAAAATAGGGTAATCTGCATTAAAATATTTTACTTTGGAAGATAGTCGATTTTTGACTGACTTATAGCGGTAATTTGAAGTTTTCGATGACTTGCCGAAAAATGGCCCACATACACACTTCCAAAGCCGATAACTCGGTCAATCGGGCTCGGATTCCTAAGCGGAATACCTTTTTAAGTTTGTGATTTGAAAATAGTGTAATCTGCATTAAAATATATTACTTTGGAAGATAGTCGATTTTTGACTGACTTATAGCGGTAATTTGAAGTTTTCGATGACTTGCCGAGAAATGGCCCCCATACACGCTTCCAAAGCCCATAACTCGGCCAATAGGGCTCGGATCCCTAAGCGGAATACCTTTTTAAGTTTGTGATTTGAAAATAGTGTAATCTGCATTAAAATATTATACCTTTGAAGATAGTCGATTTTTGACTGGTTTTATGGCGGTAATTTGAAGTTTTCGATGACTTGCCGAGAAATGGCCCCCATACACACTTCCAAAGCCCTTAATTCGGCCAATAGGGCTCGGATCCCTAAGCGGAATACCTTTTTAAGTTTGTGATTTGAAAATAGGGTAATCTGCATTCAAATATTTTACTTCGAAAGATAGTCGATTTTTGACTGGTTTTATGGCGGTAACTTGAAGTTTTCGATGACTTGCCGAAAAATGGCCCACATACACACTTCCAAAGCCCATAACTCGGTCAATCGGGCTCGGATCCCTAAGCGGAATACCTTTTTAAGTTTGTGATTTGAAAATAGTGTAATCTGCATTAAAATATTATACCTTTGAAGACAGTCGATTTTTGACTGGTTTTATGGCGGTAATTTGAAGTTTTCGATGACTTGCCGAGAAATGGGCCCCATACACACTTCCAAAGCCCATAACTCGGTCAATCGGGCTCGGATCCCTAAGCGGAATACCTTTTTAAGTTTGTGATTTGAAAATAGTGTAATCTGCAT
Source organism: Drosophila pseudotakahashii (assembly GCA_035046095.1). Taxonomy (NCBI): domain Eukaryota; kingdom Metazoa; phylum Arthropoda; class Insecta; order Diptera; family Drosophilidae; genus Drosophila; species Drosophila pseudotakahashii. The sequence continues at coordinate 69,760 of JAWNOE010000123.1, read as the reverse complement.
TAAAATATTATACCTTTGAAGACAGTCGATTTTTGACTGGTTTTATGGCGGTAATTTGAAGTTTTCGATGACTTGCCGAGAAATGGCCCCCATACACACTTCCAAAGCCCATAACTCGGCCAATAGGGCTCGGATCCCTAAGCGGAATACCTTTTTAAGTTTGTGATTTGAAAATAGGGTAATCTGCATTAAAATATTTTACTTTGGAAGATAGTCGATTTTTGACTGACTTATAGCGGTAATTTGAAGTTTTCGATGACTTGCCGAAAAATGGCCCACATACACACTTCCAAAGCCGATAACTCGGTCAATCGGGCTCGGATCCCTAAGCGGAATACCTTTTTAAGTTTGTGATTTGAAAATAGGGTAATCTGCATTAAAATATTTTACTTTGGAAGATAGTCGATTTTTGACTGGCTTATAGCGGTAATTTTGATTGGAAATGATACATACTTCCAAAGCCCATAACTCGGTCAATAGGGCTCGGATCCCTAAGCGGAATACCTTTTTAAGTTTGTGATTTGAAAATAGTGTAATCTGCATTAAAATATTATACCTTTGAAGACAGTCGATTTTTGACTGGTTTTATGGCGGTAATTTGAAGTTTTCGATGACTTGCCGAGAAATGGCCCCCATACACACTTCCAAAGCCCATAACTCGGCCAATAGGGCTTGGATCCCTAAGCGGAATACCTTTTTAAGTTTGTGATTTGAAAATAGTGTAATCTGCATTAAAATATTTTACTTTGGAAGATAGTCGATTTTTGACTGGTTTTATGGCGGTAATTTGAAGTTTTCGACTTGCCGAAAAATGGGCCACATACACACTTCCAAAGCCCATAACTCGGTCAATCGGGCTCGGATCCCTAAGCGGAATACCTTTTTAAGTTTGTGATTTGAAAATAGTGTAATCTGCATTAAAATATTATACCTTTGAAGACAGTCGATTTTTGACTGGTTTTATGGCGGTAATTTGAAGTTTTCGATGACTTGCCGAAAAATGGGCCCCATACACACTTCCAAAGCCCATAACTCGGTCAATCGGGCTCGGATCCCTAAGCGGAATACCTTTTTAAGTTTGTGATTTGAAAATAGTGTAATCTGCATTAAAATATTATACCTTTGAAGACAGTCGATTTTTGACTGGTTTTATGGCGGTAATTTGAAGTTTTCGATGACTTGCCGAGAAATGGGCCCCATACACACTTCCAAAGCCCATAACTCGGCCAATAGGGCTCGGATCCCTAAGCGGAATACCTTTTTAAGTTTGTGATTTGAAAATAGGGTAATCTGCATTAAAATATTTTACTTTGAAAGATAGTCGATTTTTGACTGGTTTTATGGCGGTAATTTGAAGTTTTCGATGACTTGCCGAAAAATGGCCCCCATACACACTTCCAAAGCCCATAACTCGGTCAATCGGGCTCGGATCCCTAAGCGGAATACCTTTTTAAGTTTGTGATTTGAAAATAGGGTAATCTGCATTAAAATATTTTACTTTGGAAGATAGTCGATTTTTGACTGACTTATAGCGGTAATTTGAAGTTTTCGATGACTTGCCGAAAAATGGCCCACATACACACTTCCAAAGCCCATAACTCGGTCAATCGGGCTCGGATCCCTAAGCGGAATACCTTTTTAAGTTTGTGATTTGAAAATAGTGTAATCTGCATTAAAATATTATACCTTTGAAGACAGTCGATTTTTGACTGGTTTTATGGCGGTAATTTGAAGTTTTCGATGACTTGCCGAGAAATGGGCCCCATACACACTTCCAAAGCCGATAACTCGGTCAATCGGGCTCGGATTCCTAAGCGCCTTACCTTTTTAAGTTTGTGATTTGAAAATAGTGTAATCTGACTTAAAATATATTACTTTGGAAGATAGTCGATTTTTGACTGACTTAAAGCGGTAATTTGAAGTTTTCGATGACTTGCCGAAAAATGGGCCTCATACACACTTCCAAAGCCGATAACTCGGTCAATCGGGCTCGGATTCCTAAGCGCCATACCTTTTTAAGTTTGAGATTTGAAAACAGTGTTATCTGCATTAAAATATTATACCTTCGAAGACAGTCGATTTTTGACTGGTTTTATGGCGGTAACTTGAAGTTTTCGATGACTTGCCGAAAAATGGCCCCCATACACACTTCCAAAGCCCATAACTCGGCCAATAGGGCTCGGATCCCTAAGCGGAATACCTTTTTAAGTTTGTGATTTGAAAATAGTGTAATCTGCATTAAAATATTATACCTTTGAAGACAGTCGATTTTTGACTGGTTTTATGGCGGTAATTTGAAGTTTTCGATGACTTGCCGAGAAATGGGCCCCATACACACTTCCAAAGCCCATAACTCGGCCAATAGGGCTCGGATCCCTAAGCGGAATACCTTTTTAAGTTTGTGATTTGAAAATAGGGTAATCTGCATTAAAATATTATTACTTTGGAAGATAGTCGATTTTTGACTGGTTTTATGGCGGTAATTTGAAGTTTTCGATGACTTGCCGAGAAATGGGCCCCATACACACTTCCAAAGCCCATAACTCGGTCAATCGGGCTCGGATCCCTAAGCGGAATACCTTTTTAAGTTTGTCATTAAAATATTATACCTTTGAAGACAGTCGATTTTAGACTGGTTTTATGGCGGTAATTTGAAGTTTTCGATGACTTGCCGAAAAATGGGCCCCATACACACTTCCAAAGCCGATAACTCGGTCAATCGGGCTCGGATCCCTAAGCGGAATACCTTTTTAAGTTTGTGATTTGAAAATAGTGTAATCTGCATTAAAATATTTTACTTTGGAAGATAGTCGATTTTTGACTGACTTATAGCGGTAATTTGAAGTTTTCGATGACTTGCCGAAAAATGGGCCCCATACACACTTCCAAAGCCGATAACTCGGTCAATCGGGCTCGGATTCCTAAGCGCCATACCTTTTTAAGTTTGTGATTTGAAAATAGTGTAATCTGCATTAAAATATTATACCTTTGAAGACAGTCGATTTTTGACTGGTTTTATGGCGGTAATTTGAAGTTTTCGATGACTTGCCGAAAAATGGGCCCCATACACACTTCCAAAGCCCATAACTCGGCCAATAGGGCTCGGATCCCTAAGCGGAATACCTTTTTAAGTTTGTGATTTGAAAATAGTGTAATCTGCATTAAAATATTATACTTTTGAAGACAGTCGATTTTTGACTGGTTTTATGGCGGTAATTTGAAGTTTTCGATGACTTGCCGAGAAATGGGCCCCATACACACTTCCAAAGCCGATAACTCGGTCAATCGGGCTCGGATCCCTAAGCGGAATACCTTTTTAAGTTTGTGATTTGAAAATAGTGTAATCTGCATTAAAATATTATACCTTTGAAGACAGTCGATTTTTGACTGGTTTTATGGCGGTAATTTGAAGTTTTCGATGACTTGCCGAAAAATGGCCCCCATACACACTTCCAAAGCCGATAACTCGGTCAATCGGGCTCGGATCCCTAAGCGGAATACCTTTTTAAGTTTGTGATTTGAAAATAGGGTAATCTGATTAAAATATTTTACTTTGGAAGATAGTCGATTTTTGACTGGTTTATAGCGGTAATTTGAAGTTTTCGACTTGCCGAAAAATGGCCCCCATACACACTTCCAAAGCCCATAACTCGGTCAATCGGGCTTGGATCCCTAAGCGGAATACCTTTTTAAGTTTGTGATTTGAAAATAGTGTAATCTGCATTAAAATATTATACCTTTGAAGACAGTCGATTTTTGACTGGTTTTATGGCGGTAATTTGAAGTTTTCGATGACTTGCCGAAAAATGGCCCCCATACACACTTCCAAAGCCCATAACTCGGTCAATCGGGCTCGGATCCCTAAGCGGCATACCTTTTTAAGTTTGTGATTTGAAAATAGTGTAATCTGCATTAAAATATTTTACTTTGGAAGATAGTCGATTTTTGACTGATTTATAGCGGTAATTTGAAGTTTTCGACTTGCCGAAAAATGGGCCCATACACACTTCCAAAGCCCATAACTCGGTCAATCGGGCTCGGATCCCTAAGCGGCATACCTTTTTAAGTTTGTGATTTGAAAATAGTGTAATCTGCATTAAAATATTATACCTTTGAAGACAGTCGATTTTTGACTGGTTTTATGGCGGTAATTTGAAGTTTTCGATGACTTGCCGAAAAATGGCCCCCATACACACTTCCAAAGCCCATAACTCGGTCAATCGGGCTCGGATCCCTAAGCGGCATACCTTTTTAAGTTTGTGATTTGAAAATAGTGTAATCTGCATTAAAATATTTTACTTTGGAAGATAGTCGATTTTTGACTGATTTATAGCGGTAATTTGAAGTTTTCGACTTGCCGAAAAATGGGCCCCATACACACTTCCAAAGCCCATAACTCGGCCAATAGGGCTCGGATCCCTAAGCGGAATACCTTTTTAAGTTTGTGATTTGAAAATAGGGTAATCTGCATTAAAATATTTTACTTTGGAAGATAGTCGATTTTTGACTGGCTTATAGCGGTAATTTGAAGTTTTCGATGACTTGCCGAAAAATGGCCCCCATACACACTTCCAAAGCCCATAACTCGGCCAATTGGGCTCGGATCCCTAAGCGGAATACCTTTTTAAGTTTGTGATTTGAAAATAGGGTAATCTGCATTAAAATATTATACCTTTGAAAACAGTCGATTTTTGACTGGTTTTATGGCGGTAATTTGAAGTTTTCGATGACTTGCCGAAAAATGGCCCCCATACACACTTTCAAAGCCCATAACTCGGTATCGATCCCTAAGCGTCATACCTTTTTAAGTTTGTGATTTGAAAATAGTGTAATCTGCATTAAAATATTTTACTTGGGAAGATAGTCGATTTTTGACTGATTTATAGCGGTAATTTGAAGTTTTCGATGACTTGCCGAAAAATGGCCCACATACACACTTCCAAAGCCGATAACTCGGTCAATCGGGCTCGGATCCCTAAGCGGAATACCTTTTTAAGTTTGTGATTTGAAAATAGGGTAATCTGCATTAAAATATTTTACTTTGGAAGATAGTCGATTTTTGACTGGTTTATAGCGGTAATTTGAAGTTTTCGATGACTTGCCGAAAAATGGCCCCCATAGACACTTTCAAAGCCCATAACTCGGTCAATAGGGCTCGGATCCCTAAGCGTCATACCTTTTTAAGTTTGTGATTTGAAAATAGTGTAATCTGCATTAAAATATTTTACTTTGGAAGATAGTCGATTTTTGACTGATTTATGGCGGTAATTTGAAGTTTTCGATGACTTGCCGAAAAATGGCCCCCATACACACTTCCAAAGCCCATAACTCGGCCAATAGGGCTCGGATCCCTAAGCGGAATACCTTTTTAAGTTTGTGATTTGAAAATAGTGTAATCTGCATTAAAATATTTTACCTTTGAAGACAGTCGATTTTTGACTGGTTTTATGGCGGTAATTTGAAGTTTTCGATGACTTGCCGAGAAATGGGCCCCATACACACTTCCAAAGCCCATAACTCGGCCAATCGGGCTTGGATCCCTAAGCGGAATACCTTTTTAAGTTTGTGATTTGAAAATAGGGTAATCTGCATTAAAATATTTTACTTTGAAAGATAGTCGATTTTTGACTGGTTTTATGGCGGTAATTTGAAGTTTTCGATGACTTGCCGAAAAATGGCGCCGATAACTCGGTCAATCGGGCTCGGATCCCTAAGCGGAATACCTTTTTAAGTTTGTGATTTGAAAATAGGGTAATCTGCATTAAAATATTTTACTTTGGAAGATAGTCGATTTTTGACTGACTTATAGCGGTAATTTGAAGTTTTCGATGACTTGCCGAAAAATGGCCCCCATACACACTTCCAAAGCCCATAACTCGGCCAATAGGGCTCGGATCCCTAAGCGGAATACCTTTTTAAGTTTGTGATTTGAAAATAGTGTAATCTGCATTAAAATATTATACCTTTGAAGACAGTCGATTTTTGACTGGTTTTATGGCGGTAATTTGAAGTTTTCGATGACTTGCCGAAAAATGGGCCACATACACACTTCCAAAGCCGATAACTCGGTCAATCGGGCTCGGATCCCTAAGCGGAATACCTTTTTAAGTTTGTGATTTGAAAATAGGGTAATCTGCATTAAAATATTTTACTTTGGAAGATAGTCGATTTTTGACTGACTTATAGCGGTAATTTGAAGTTTTCGATGACTTGCCGAAAAATGGCCCCCATACACACTTCCAAAGCCCATAACTCGGCCAATCGGGCTCGGATCCCTAAGCGGAATACCTTTTTAAGTTTGTGATTTGAAAATAGGGTAATCTGCATTAAAATATTTTACTTTGGAAGATAGTCGATTTTTGACTGACTTAAGCTCAAGTTTGTGATTTGAAAATAGTGTAATCTGCATTAAAATATTATACCTTTGAAGACAGTCGATTTTTGACTGGTTTTATGGCGGTAATTTGAAGTTTTCGATGACTTGCCGAGAAATGGGCCCCATACACACTTCCAAAGCCGATAACTCGGTCAATCGGGCTCGGATTCCTAAGCGCCTTACCTTTTTAAGTTTGTGATTTGAAAATAGTGTAATCTGACTTAAAATATATTACTTTGGAAGATAGTCGATTTTTGACTGACTTATAGCGGTAATTTGAAGTTTTCGATGACTTGCCGAAAAATGGGCCTCATACATACTTCCAAAGCCGATAACTCGGTCAATCGGGCTCGGATTCCTAAGCGCCATACCTTTTTAAGTTTGAGATTTGAAAACAGTGTAATCTGCATTAAAATATTATACCTTCGAAGACAGTCGATTTTTGACTGGTTTTATGGCGGTAACTTGAAGTTTTCGATGACTTGCCGAAAAATGGCCCCCATACACACTTCCAAAGCCCATAACTCGGCCAATAGGGCTCGGATCCCTAAGCGGAATACCTTTTTAAGTTTGTGATTTGAAAATAGTGTAATCTGCATTAAAATATTATACCTTTGAAGACAGTCGATTTTTGACTGGTTTTATGGCGGTAATTTGAAGTTTTCGATGACTTGCCGAAAAATGGCCCCCATACACACTTCCAAAGCCCATTTATCGGCCAATAGGGCTCGGATCCCTAAGCGGAATACCTTTTTAAGTTTGTGATTTGAAAATAGGGTAATCTGCATTAAAATATATTACTTTGGAAGATAGTCGATTTTTGACTGACTTAAGCTCAAGTTTGTGATTTGAAAATAGTGTAATCTGCATTAAAATATTATACCTTTGAAGACAGTCGATTTTTGACTGGTTTTATGGCGGTAATTTGAAGTTTTCGATGACTTGCCGAGAAATGGGCCCCATACACACTTCCAAAGCCGATAACTCGGTCAATCGGGCTCGGATTCCTAAGCGCCTTACCTTTTTAAGTTTGTGATTTGAAAATAGTGTAATCTGACTTAAAATATATTACTTTGGAAGATAGTCGATTTTTGACTGACTTAAAGCGGTAATTTGAAGTTTTCGATGACTTGCCGAAAAATGGGCCTCATACATACTTCCAAAGCCGATAACTCGGTCAATCGGGCTCGGATTCCTAAGCGCCATACCTTTTTAAGTTTGAGATTTGAAAATAGTGTAATCTGCATTAAAATATTATACCTTCGAAGACAGTCGATTTTTGACTGGTTTTATGGCGGTAATTTGAAGTTTTCAATGACTTGCCGAAAAATGGCCCCCATACACACTTCCAAAGCCCATAACTCGGCCAATAGGGCTCGGATCCCTAAGCGGAATACCTTTTTAAGTTTGTGATTTGAAAATAGTGTAATCTGCATTAAAATATTATACCTTTGAAGACAGTCGATTTTTGACTGGTTTTATGGCGGTAATTTGAAGTTTTCGATGACTTGCTGAGAAATGGGCCCCATACACACTTCCAAAGCCGATAACTCGGTCAATCGGGCTCGGATCCCTAAGCGGAATACCCTTTTAAGTTTGTGATTTGAAAATAGTGTAATCTGCATTAAAATATTATACCTTTGAAGACAGTCGATTTTAGACTGGTTTTATGGCGGTAACTTGAAGTTTTCGATGACTTGCCGAGAAATGGTTTTTTTAGTTTGTGATTTGAAAATAGGGTAATCTGCATTAAAATATTTTACTTTGGAAGATAGTCGATTTTTGACTGACTTATAGCGGTAATTTGAAGTTTTCGATGACTTGCCGAAAAATGGCCCACATACACACTTCCAAAGCCCATAACTCGGTCAATCGGGCTCGGATCCCTAAGCGGAATACCTTTTTAAGTTTGTGATTTGAAAATAGTGTAATCTGCATTAAAATATTATACCTTTGAAGACAGTCGATTTTTGACTGGTTTTATGGCGGTAATTTGAAGTTTTCGATGACTTGCCGAGAAATGGGCCCCATACACACTTCCAAAGCCGATAACTCGGTCAATCGGGCTCGGATCCCTAAGCGGAATACCTTTTTAAGTTTGTGATTTGAAAATAGTGTAATCTGCATTAAAATATTATACCTTTGAAGACAGTCGATTTTTGACTGGTTTTATGGCGGTAATTTGAAGTTTTCGATGACTTGCCGAGAAATGGGCCCCATACACACTTTCAAAGCCGATAACTCGGTCAATCGGGCTCGGATCCCTAAGCGGAATACCTTTTTAAGTTTGTGATTTGAAAATAGGGTAATCTGCATTAAAATATTTTACTTTGGAAGATAGTCGATTTTTGACTGATTTATAGCGGGAACTTAAAGTTTTCGATGACTTGGCCAATAGAAATCGGATCCCTAAGCGATACACACTTTCAAAGCCTTGATTTGAAACTCGGGTCAATCGGGCATCGGAATATCCTACTTTGGAAGATAGTCGAATTTTGACCTTAAGTTTAAGTTTGTGATTTGAAAATAGTGTAATCTGCATTAAAATATTATACCTTTGAAGACAGTCGATTTTTGACTGGTTTTATGGCGGTAATTTGAAGTTTTCGATGACTTGCCGAGAAATGGGCCCCATACACACTTCCAAAGCCGATAACTCGGTCAATCGGGCTCGGATTCCTAAGCGCCTTACCTTTTTAAGTTTGTGATTTGAAAATAGTGTAATCTGCATTAAAATATTTTACCTTTGAAGACAGTCGATTTTTGACTGGTTTTATGGCGGTAATTTGAAGTTTTCGATGACTTGCCGAGAAATGGGCCCCATACACACTTCCAAAGCCCATAACTCGGTCAATCGGGCTCGGATCCCTAAGCGGAATACCTTTTTAAGTTTGTGATTTGAAAATAGTGTAATCTGCATTAAAATATTATACCTTTGAAGACAGTCGATTTTTGACTGGTTTTATAGCGGTAATTTGAAGTTTTCGATGACTTGCCGAAAAATGGGCCCCATACACACTTCCAAAGCCGATAACTCGGTCAATCGGGCTCGGATCCCTAAGCGGAATACCTTTTTAAGTTTGTGATTTAAAAATAGTGTAATCTGCATTAAAATATTATACCTTTGAAGATAGTCGATTTTTGACTGGTTTTATGGCGGTAATTTGAAGTTTTCGATGACTTGCCGAGAAATGGGCCCCATACACACTTCCAAAGCCGATAACTCGGTCAATCGGGCTCGGATCCCTAAGCGGAATACCTTTTTAAGTTTGTGATTTGAAAATAGTGTAATCTGCATTAAAATATTATACCTTTGAAGACAGTCGATTTTTGACTGGTTTTATGGCGGTAATTTGAAGTTTTCGATGACTTGCCGAGAAATGGGCCCCATACACACTTCCAAAGCCGATAACTCGGTCAATCGGGCTCGGATCCCTAAGCGGAATACCTTTTTAAGTTTGTGATTTGAAAATAGTGTAATCTGCATTAAAATATTATACCTTTGAAGACAGTCGATTTTTGACTGGTTTTATGGCGGTAATTTGAAGTTTTCGATGACTTGCCGAGAAATGGGCCCCATACACACTTCCAAAGCCGATAACTCGGTCAATCGGGCTCGGATCCCTAAGCGGAATACCTTTTTAAGTTTGTGATTTGAAAATAGTGTAATCTGCATTAAAATATTATACCTTTGAAGACAGTCGATTTTTGACTGGTTTTATGGCGGTAACTTGAAGTTTTCGATGACTTGCCGAAAATGGCCCATACACACTTCCAAAGCCCATAACTCGGTCAATCGGGCTCGGATCCAAGCGGAATACCTTTTTAGTTTGTGATTTGAAAATAGGGTAATCTGCATTAAAATATTTTACTTTGGAAGATAGTCGATTTTTGACTGACTTATAGCGGTAATTTGAAGTTTTCGATGACTTGCCGAAAAATGGCCCCATACACACTTCCAAAGCCGATAACTCGGTCAATCGGGCTCGGATCCCTAAGCGGAATACCTTTTTAAGTTTGTGATTTGAAAATAGTGTAATCTGCATTAAAATATTATACCTTTGAAGACAGTCGATTTTTGACTGGTTTTATGGCGGTAATTTGAAGTTTTCGATGACTTGCCGAGAAATGGGCCCCATACACACTTCCAAAGCCGATAACTCGGTCAATCGGGCTCGGATTCCTAAGCGCCATACCTTTTTAAGTTTGTGATTTGAAAATAGTGTAATCTGCATTAAAATATTATACCTTTGAAGACAGTCGATTTTTGACTGGTTTTATGGCGGTAATTTGAAGTTTTCGATGACTTGCCGAGAAATGGGCCCCATACACACTTTCAAAGCCGATAACTCGGTCAATCGGTCTCGGATCTCTAAGCGGAATACCCTTTTAAGTTTGTGATTTGAAAATAGGGTAATCTGCATTAAAATATTTTACTTTGGAGGATAGTCGATTTTTGACTGACTTACACATCTAAAACTCATTACTCGGCCAATAGGGCTCGGATCCCTAAGCGGAATACCTTTTTAAGTTTGTGATTTGAAAATAGTGTAATCTGCATTAAAATATTTTACCTTTGAAGACAGTCGATTTTTGACTGGTTTTATGGCGGTAATTTGAAGTTTTCGATGACTTGCCGAAAAATGGCCCCCATACACACTTCCAAAGCCCATAACTCGGCCAATAGGGCTCGGATCCCTAAGCGGAATACCTTTTTAAGTTTGTGATTTGAAAATAGGGTAATCTGCATTAAAATATATTACTTTGGAAGATAGTCGATTTTTGACTGACTTAAGCTCAAGTTTGTGATTTGAAAATAGTGTAATCTGCATTAAAATATTATACCTTTGAAGACAGTCGATTTTTGACTGGTTTTATGGCGGTAATTTGAAGTTTTCGATGACTTGCCGAGAAATGGGCCCCATACACACTTCCAAAGCCGATAACTCGGTCAATCGGGCTCGGATTCCTAAGCGCCTTACCTTTTTAAGTTTGTGATTTGAAAATAGTGTAATCTGACTTAAAATATATTACTTTGGAAGATAGTCGATTTTTGACTGACTTAAAGCGGTAATTTGAAGTTTTCGATGACTTGCCGAAAAATGGGCCTCATACACACTTCCAAAGCCGATAACTCGGTCAATCGGGCTCGGATTCCTAAGCGCCATACCTTTTTAAGTTTGAGATTTGAAAATAGTGTAATCTGCATTAAAATATTATACCTTCGAAGACAGTCGATTTTTGACTGGTTTTATGGCGGTAACTTGAAGTTTTCGATGACTTGCCGAAAAATGGCCCCCATACACACTTCCAAAGCCCATAACTCGGCCAATAGGGCTCGGATCCCTAAGCGGAATACCTTTTTAAGTTTGTGATTTGAAAATAGTGTAATCTGCATTAAAATATTATACCTTTGAAGACAGTCGATTTTTGACTGGTTTTATGGCGGTAATTTGAAGTTTTCGATGACTTGCCGAGAAATGGGCCCCATACACACTTCCAAAGCCGATAACTCGGTCAATCGGGCTCGGATCCCTAAGCGGAATACCTTTTTAAGTTTGTGATTTGAAAATAGGGTAATCTGCATTAAAATATTTTACTTTGGAAGATAGTCGATTTTTGACTGGTTTTATGGCGGTAATTTGAAGTTTTCGATGACTTGCCGAGAAATGGCCCCCATACACACTTCCAAAGCCCATAACTCGGTCAATCGGGCTCGGATCCCTAAGCGGAATACCTTTTTAAGTTTGTGATTTGAAAATAGTGTAATCTGCATTAAAATATTATACCTTTGAAGACAGTCGATTTTTGACTGGTTTTATGGCGGTAATTTGAAGTTTTCGATGACTTGCCGAGAAATGGGCCCCATACACACTTCCAAAGCCGATAACTCGGTCAATCGGGCTCGGATCCCTAAGCGGAATACCTTTTTAAGTTTGTGATTTGAAAATAGTGTAATCTGCATTAAAATATTATACCTTTGAAGACAGTCGATTTTTGACTGGTTTTATGGCGGTAATTTGAAGTTTTCGATGACTTGCCGAGAAATGGGTATTTTTTAGTTTGTGATTTGAAAATAGGGTAATCTGCATTAAAATATTTTACTTTGGAAGATAGTCGATTTTTGACTGACTTATAGCGGTAATTTGAAGTTTTCGATGACTTGCCGAAAAACGGCCCACATACACACTTCCAAAGCCCATAACTCGGTCAATCGGGCTTGGATCCCTAAGCGGAATACCTTTTTAAGTTTGTGATTTGAAAATAGTGTAATCTGCATTAAAATATTATACCTTTGAAGACAGTCGATTTTTGACTGGTTTTATGGCGGTAATTTGAAGTTTTCGATGACTTGCTGAGAAATGGGCCCCATACACACTTCCAAAGCCGATAACTCGGTCAATCGGGCTCGGATCCCTAAGCGGAATACCTTTTTAAGTTTGTGATTTGAAAATAGTGTAATCTGCATTAAAATATTATACCTTTGAAGACAGTCGATTTTTGACTGGTTTTATGGCGGTAATTTGAAGTTTTCGATGACTTGCTGAGAAATGGGCCCCATACACACTTTCAAAGCCGATAACTCGGTCAATCGGGCTCGGATCTCTAAGCGGAATACCCTTTTAAGTTTGTGATTTGAAAATAGGGTAATCTGCATTAAAATATTTTACTTTGGAGGATAGTCGATTTTTGACTGACTTACACATCTAAAACTCATTACTCGGCCAATAGGGCTCGGATCCCTAAGCGGAATACCTTTTTAAGTTTGTGATTTGAAAATAGGGTAATCTGCATTAAAATATATTACTTTGGAAGATAGTCGATTTTTGACTGACTTAAGCTTAAGTTTGTGATTTGAAAATAGTGTAATCTGCATTAAAATATTATATCTTTGAAGACAGTCGATTTTTGACTGGTTTTATGGCGGTAATTTGAAGTTTTCGATGACTTGCCGAGAAATGGGCCCCATACACACTTCCAAAGCCGATAACTCGGTCAATCGGGCTCGGATTCCTAAGCGCATTACCTTTTTAAGTTTGTGATTTGAAAATAGTGTAATCTGCATTAAAATATTATACCTTTGAAGACAGTCGATTTTTGACTGGTTTTATGGCGGTAATTTGAAGTTTTCGATGACTTGCCGAGAAATGGGCCCCATACACACTTCCAAAGCCGATAACTCGGTCAATCGGGCTCGGATCCCTAAGCGGAATACCCTTTTAAGTTTGTGATTTGAAAATAGTGTAATCTGCATTAAAATATTATACCTTTGAAGACAGTCGATTTTTGACTGGTTTTATGGCGGTAATTTGAAGTTTTCGATGACTTGCCGAGAAATGGGCTCGGTTTTTTAAGTTTGTGATTTGAAAATAGGGTAATCTGCATTAAAATATTTTACTTTGGAAGATAGTCGATTTTTGACTGACTTATAGCGGTAATTTGAAGTTTTCGATGACTTGCCGAAAAACGGCCCACATACACACTTCCAAAGCCCATAACTCGGTCAATCGGGCTCGGATCCCTAAGCGGAATACCTTTTTAAGTTTGTGATTTGAAAATAGTGTAATCTGCATTAAAATATTATACCTTTGAAGACAGTCGATTTTTGACTGGTTTTATGGCGGTAATTTGAAGTTTTCGATGACTTGCCGAGAAATGGGCCCCATACACACTTCCAAAGCCGATAACTCGGTCAATCGGGCTCGGATCCCTAAGCGGAATACCTTTTTAAGTTTGTGATTTGAAAATAGTGTAATCTGCATTAAAATATTATACCTTTGAAGACAGTCGATTTTTGACTGGTTTTATGGCGGTAATTTGAAGTTTTCGATGACTTGCTGAGAAATGGGCCCCATACACACTTTCAAAGCCGATAACTCGGTCAATCGGTCTCGGATCTCTAAGCGGAATACCCTTTTAAGTTTGTGATTTGAAAATAGGGTAATCTGCATTAAAATATTTTACTTTGGAGGATAGTCGATTTTTGACTGACTTACACATCTAAAGCTCATTACTCGGCCAATAGGGCTCGGATCCCTAAGCGGAATACCTTTTTAAGTTTGTGATTTGAAAATAGGGTAATCTGCATTAAAATATATTACTTTGGAAGATAGTCGATTTTTGACTGACTTAAGCTCAAGTTTGTGATTTGAAAATAGTGTAATCTGCATTAAAATATTATACCTTTGAAGACAGTCGATTTTTGACTGGTTTTATGGCGGTAATTTGAAGTTTTCGATGACTTGCCGAGAAATGGGCCCCATACACACTTCCAAAGCCGATAACTCGGTCAATCGGGCTCGGATTCCTAAGCGCCTTACCTTTTTAAGTTTGTGATTTGAAAATAGTGTAATCTGCATTAAAATATTTTACTTTGGAAGATAGTCGATTTTTGACTGACTATAGCGGTAATTTGAAGTTTTCGATGACTTGCCGAGAAATGGGCCCCATACACACTTCCAAAGCCGATAACTCGGTCAATCGGGCTCGGATTCCTAAGCGGAATACCTTTTTAAGTTTGAGATTTGAAAATAGTGTAATCTGCATTAAAATATTATACCTTTGAAGACAGTCGATTTTTGACTGGTTTTATAGCGGTAATTTGAAGTTTTCGATGACTTGCCGAAAAATGGCCCCCATAGACACTTTCAAAGCCCATAACTCGGTCAATAGGGCTCGGATCCCTAAGCGGCATACCTTTTTAAGTTTGTGATTTGAAAATAGTGTAATCTGCATTAAAATATTATACCTTTGAAGACAGTCGATTTTTGACTGGTTTTATGGCGGTAATTTGAAGTTTTCGATGACTTGCCGAGAAATGGGCCCCATACACACTTCCAAAGCCCATAACTCGGTCAATCGGGCTCGGATCCCTAAGCGGAATACCTTTTTAAGTTTGTGATTTGAAAATAGTGTAATCTGCATTAAAATATTATACCTTTGAAGACAGTCGATTTTTGACTGGTTTTATGGCGGTAATTTGAAGTTTTCGATGACTTGCCGAGAAATGGGCCCCATACACACTTCCAAAGCCGATAACTCGGTCAATCGGGCTCGGATCCCTAAGCGGAATACCTTTTTAAGTTTGTGATTTGAAAATAGTGTAATCTGCATTAAAATATTATACCTTTGAAGACAGTCGATTTTTGACTGGTTTTATGGCGGTAATTTGAAGTTTTCGATGACTTGCCGAGAAATGGGCCCCATACACACTTCCAAAGCCGATAACTCGGTCAATCGGGCTCGGATCCCTAAGCGGAATACCTTTTTAAGTTTGTGATTTGAAAATAGGGTAATCTGCATTAAAATATTTTACTTTGGAAGATAGTCGATTTTTGACTGATTTACACATCCAAAGCCCATTACTCGGCCAATAGGGCTCGGATCCCTAAGCGGAATACCTTTTTAAGTTTGTGATTTGAAAATAGGGTAATCTGCATTAAAATATATTACTTTGGAAGATAGTCGATTTTTGACTGACTTAAGCTTCAAGTTTGTGATTTGAAAATAGTGTAATCTGCATTAAAATATTATACCTTTGAAGACAGTCGATTTTTGACTGGTTTTATGGCGGTAATTTGAAGTTTTCGATGACTTGCCGAGAAATGGGCCCCATACACACTTCCAAAGCCGATAACTCGGTCAATCGGGCTCGGATTCCTAAGCGCCATACCTTTTTAAGTTTGTGATTTGAAAATAGTGTAATCTGCATTAAAATATTTTACCTTTGAAGACAGTCGATTTTTGACTGGTTTTATGGCGGTAATTTGAAGTTTTCGATGACTTGCCGAGAAATGGGCCCCATACACACTTTCAAAGCCGATAACTCGGTCAATCGGGCTCGGATCCCTAAGCGGAATACCCTTTTAAGTTTGTGATTTGAAAATAGTGTAATCTGCATTAAAATATTATACCTTTGAAGACAGTCGATTTTTGACTGGTTTTATGGCGGTAATTTGAAGTTTTCGATGACTTGCCGAGAAATGGTTTTTTTAGTTTGTGATTTGAAAATAGGGTAATCTGCATTAAAATATTTTACTTTGGAAGATAGTCGATTTTTGACTGACTTATAGCGGTAATTTGAAGTTTTCGATGACTTGCCGAAAAATGGCCCACATACACACTTCCAAAGCCCATAACTCGGTCAATCGGGCTCGGATCCCTAAGCGGAATACCTTTTTAAGTTTGTGATTTGAAAATAGTGTAATCTGCATTAAAATATTATACCTTTGAAGACAGTCGATTTTTGACTGGTTTTATGGCGGTAATTTGAAGTTTTCGATGACTTGCCGAGAAATGGGCCCCATACACACTTCCAAAGCCGATAACTCGGTCAATCGGGCTCGGATCCCTAAGCGGAATACCTTTTTAAGTTTGTGATTTGAAAATAGTGTAATCTGCATTAAAATATTATACCTTTGAAGACAGTCGATTTTTGACTGGTTTTATGGCGGTAATTTGAAGTTTTCGATGACTTGCCGAGAAATGGGCCCCATACACACTTTCAAAGCCGATAACTCGGTCAATCGGTCTCGGATCTCTAAGCGAAATACCCTTTTAAGTTTGTGATTTGAAAATAGGGTAATCTGCATTAAAATATTTTACTTTGGAGGATAGTCGATTTTTGACTGACTTACACATCTAAAGCTCATTACTCGGCCAATAGGGCTCGGATCCCTAAGCGGAATACCTTTTTAAGTTTGTGATTTGAAAATAGGGTAATCTGCATTAAAATATATTACTTTGGAAGATAGTCCATTTTTGACTGACTTAAGCTTAAGTTTGTGATTTGAAAATAGTGTAATCTGCATTAAAATATTATACCTTTGAAGACAGTCGATTTTTGACTGGTTTTATGGCGGTAATTTGAAGTTTTCGATGACTTGCCGAGAAATGGGCCCCATACACACTTCCAAAGCCGATAACTCGGTCAATCGGGCTCGGATTCCTAAGCGCCTTACCTTTTTAAGTTTGTGATTTGAAAATAGTGTAATCTGACTTAAAATATATTACTTTGGAAGATAGTCGATTTTTGACTGATTTAAAGCGGTAATTTGAAGTTTTCGATGACTTGCCAAAAAATGGGCCCCATACACACTTCCAAAGCCGATAACTCGGTCAATCGGGCTCGGATTCCTAAGCGGAATACCTTTTTAAGTTTGAGATTTGAAAATAGTGTAATCTGCATTAAAATATTATACCTTCGAAGACAGTCGATTTTTGACTGGTTTTATGGCGGTAACTTGAAGTTTTCGATGACTTGCCGAAAAATGGCCCCCATACACACTTCCAAAGCCCATAACTCGGTCAATAGGGCTCGGATCCCTAAGCGGAATACCTTTTTAAGTTTGTGATTTGAAAATAGTGTAATCTGCATTAAAATATTATACCTTTGAAGACAGTCGATTTTTGACTGGTTTTATGGCGGTAATTTGAAGTTTTCGATGACTTGCCGAGAAATGGGCCCCATACACACTTCCAAAGCCGATAACTCGGTCAATCGGGCTCGGATCCCTAAGCGGAATACCTTTTTAAGTTTGTGATTTGAAAATAGTGTAATCTGCATTAAAATATTATACCTTTGAAGACAGTCGATTTTTGACTGGTTTTATGGCGGTAATTTGAAGTTTTCGATGACTTGCCGAGAAATGGGCCCCATACACACTTCCAAAGCCGATAACTCGGTCAATCGGGCTCGGATCCCTAAGCGGAATACCTTTTTAAGTTTGTGATTTGAAAATAGTGTAATCTGCATTAAAATATTATACCTTTGAAGACAGTCGATTTTTGACTGGTTTTATGGCGGTAATTTGAAGTTTTCGATGACTTGCCGAGAAATGGGCCCCATACACACTTCCAAAGCCGATAACTCGGTCAATCGGGCTCGGATCCCTAAGCGGAATACCCTTTTAAGTTTGTGATTTGAAAATAGTGTAATCTGCATTAAAATATTATACCTTTGAAGACAGTCGATTTTTGACTGGTTTTATGGCGGTAACTTGAAGTTTTCGATGACTTGCCGAGAAATGGTTTTTTTAGTTTGTGATTTGAAAATAGGGTAATCTGCATTAAAATATTTTACTTTGGAAGATAGTCGATTTTTGACTGACTTATAGCGGTAATTTGAAGTTTTCGATGACTTGCCGAAAAACGGCCCACATACACACTTTCAAAGCCGATAACTCGGTCAATCGGGCTCGGATCCCTAAGCGGAATACCTTTTTAAGTTTGTGATTTGAAAATAGTGTAATCTGCATTAAAATATTATACTTTTGAAGACAGTCGATTTTTGACTGGTTTTATGGCGGTAATTTGAAGTTTTCGATGACTTGCTGAGAAATGGGCCCCATACACACTTTCAAAGCCGATAACTCGGTCAATCGGGCTCGGATCCCTAAGCGGAATACCTTTTTAAGTTTGTGATTTGAAAATAGGGTAATCTGCATTAAAATATTTACTTTGGAAGATAGTCGATTTTTGACTGATTTATAGCGGTAATTTGAAGTTTTCGATGACTTGCCGAAAAATGGGCCTCATACACACTTCCAAAGCCGATAACTCGGTCAATCGGGCTCGGATTCCTAAGCGCCATACCTTTTTAAGTTTGAGATTTGAAAATAGTGTAATCTGCATTAAAATATTATACTTTGGAAGATAGTCGATTTTTGACTGGTTTTATGGCGGTAACTTGAAGTTTTCGATGACTTGCCGAAAAATGGCCCCCATACACACTTCCAAAGCCCATAACTCGGTCAATCGGGCTCGGATCCCTAAGCGGAATACCTTTTTAAGTTTGTGATTTGAAAATAGTGTAATCTGCATTAAAATATTTTACCTTTGAAGACAGTCGATTTTTGACTGGTTTTATGGCGGTAATTTGAAGTTTTCGATGACTTGCTGAGAAATGGGCCCCATACACACTTCCAAAGCCGATAACTCGGTCAATCGGGCTCGGATCCCTAAGCGGAATACCTTTTTAAGTTTGTGATTTGAAAATAGTGTAATCTGCATTAAAATATTATACCTTTGAAGACAGTCGATTTTTGACTGGTTTTATGGCGGTAACTTGAAGTTTTCGATGACTTGCCGAGAAATGGTTTGTTCTACCATAGTTTGTGATTTGAAAATAGGGTAATCTGCATTAAAATATTTTACTTTGGAAGATAGTCGATTTTTGACTGACTTATAGCGGTAATTTGAAGTTTTCGATGACTTGCCGAAAAATGGCCCACATACACACTTTCAAAGCCGATAACTCGGTCAATCGGGCTCGGATCCCTAAGCGGAATACCTTTTTAAGTTTGTGATTTGAAAATAGTGTAATCTGCATTAAAATATTATACCTTTGAAGACAGTCGATTTTTGACTGGTTTTATGGCGGTAATTTGAAGTTTTCGATGACTTGCCGAGAAATGGGCCCCATACACACTTCCAAAGCCGATAACTCGGTCAATCGGGCTCGGATTCCTAAGCGCCTTACCTTTTTAAGTTTGTGATTTGAAAATAGTGTAATCTGACTTAAAATATATTACTTTGGAAGATAGTCCATTTTTGACTGACTTAAAGCGGTAATTTGAAGTTTTCGATGACTTGCCGAAAAATGGGCCTCATACACACTTCCAAAGCCGATAACTCGGTCAATCGGGCTCGGATTCCTAAGCGCCATACCATTTTAAGTTTGAGATTTGAAAACAGTGCAATCTGCACTAAAATATTATACCTTCGAAGACAGTCGATTTTTGACTGGTTTTATGGCGGTAACTTGAAGTTTTCGATGACTTGCCGGAAAATGGCCCCCATACACACTTCCAAAGCCGATAACTCGGTCAATAGGGCTCGGATCCCTAAGCGGAATACCTTTTTAAGTTTGTGATTTGAAAATAGTGTAATCTGCATTAAAATATTATACCGTTGAAGACAGTCGATTTTTGACTGGTTTTATGGCAGTAATTTGAAGTTTTCGATGACTTGCTGAGAAATGGGCCCCATACACACTTCCAAAGCCGATAACTCGGTCAATCGGGCTCGGATCCCGAAGCGGAATACCTTTTTAAGTTTGTGATTTGAAAATAGTGTAATCTGCATTAAAATATTATACTTTTGAAGACAGTCGATTTTTGACTGGTTTTATGGCGGTAATTTGAAGTTTTCGATGACTTGCTGAGAAATGGGCCCCATACACACTTCCAAAGCCGATAACTCGGTCAATCGGGCTCGGATCCCTAAGCGGAATACCTTTTTAAGTTTGTGATTTGAAAATAGTGTAATCTGCATTAAAATATTATACCTTTGAAGACAGTCGATTTTTGACTGGTTTTATGGCGGTAATTTGAAGTTTTCGATGACTTGCTGAGAAATGGGCCCCATACACACTTCCAAAGCCGATAACTCGGTCAATCGGGCTCGGATCCCTAAGCGGAATACCTTTTTAAGTTTGTGATTTGAAAATAGTGTAATCTGCATTAAAATATTATACCTTTGAAGACAGTCGATTTTTGACTGGTTTTATGGCGGTAATTTGAAGTTTTCGATGACTTGCCGAGAAATGGTTTTAGTTTGTGATTTGAAAATAGGGTAATCTGCATTAAAATATTTTACTTTGGAAGATAGTCGATTTTTGACTGACTTATAGCGGTAATTTGAAGTTTTCGATGACTTGCCGAAAAACGGCCCACATACACACTTTCAAAGCCGATAACTCGGTCAATCGGGCTCGGATCCCTAAGCGGAATACCCTTTTAAGTTTGTGATTTGAAAATAGTGTAATCTGCATTAAAATATTATACTTTTGAAGACAGTCGATTTTTGACTGGTTTTATGGCGGTAATTTGAAGTTTTCGATGACTTGCTGAGAAATGGGCCCCATACACACTTTTAAAGCCGATAACTCGGTCAATCGGGCTCGGATCCCTAAGCGGAATACCCTTTTAAGTTTGTGATTTGAAAATAGGGTAATCTGCATTAAAATATTTTACTTTGGAAGATAGTCGATTTTTGACTGACTTATAGCGGTAATTTGAAGTTTTCGATGACTTGCCGAAAAATGGCCCCCATACACACTTCTAAAGCTCATAACTCGGACAATAGGGCTCGGATCCCTAAGCGCCATACTTTTTAAGTTTGTGATTTGAAAATAATTTGAAGTTTTCGATGACTTGCTGAGAAATGGCCCCATACACACTTTCAAAGCCCATAACTCAGCCAATAGGGCTCGGATTCCTAAGCGGAATACCTTTTTAAGTTTGTGATTTGAAAATAGGGTAATCTGCATTAAAATATTATACCTTTGAAGACAGTCGATTTTTGACTGGTTTTATGGCGGTAATTTGAAGTTTTCGATGACTAGCTGAGAAATGGGCCCCATACACACTTCCAAAGCCGATAACTCGGTCAATCTGGCTCGGATCCCTAAGCGGAATACCTTTTCAAGTTTGAGATTTGAAAATAGTGTAATCTGACTTAAAATATATTACTTTGGAAGATAGTCGATTTTTGACTGACTTATAGCGGTAATTTGAAGTTTTCGATGACTTGCCGAAAAATGGCCCACATACACACTTCCAAAGCCCATAACTCGGTCAATAGGGCTCGGATCCCTAAGCGGCATACCTTTTTAAGTTTGTGATTTGAAAATAGTGTAATCTGCATTAAAATATTATACTTTGGAAGATAGTCGATTTTTGACTGGTTTTATGGCGGTAATTTGAAGTTTTCGATGACTTGCCGAGAAATGGGCCCCATACACACTTCCAAAGCCGATAACTCGGTCAATCGGGCTCGGATCCCTAAGCGGAATACCTTTTTAAGTTTGTGATTTGAAAATAGTGTAATCTGACTTAAAATATTTTACTTTGGAAGATAGTCGATTTTTGACTGACTTATAGCGGTAATTTGAAGTTTTCGATGACTTGCCGAAAAATGGCCCCCATACACACTTCTAAAGCTCATAACTCGGACAATAGGGCTCGGATCCCTAAGCGCCATACTTTTTAAGTTTGTGATTTGAAAATAATTTGAAGTTTTCGATGACTTGCCGAAAAATGGCCCACATACACACTTCCAAAGCCCATAACTCGGTCAATCGGGCTCGGATCCCTAAGCGGAATACCTTTTTAAGTTTGTGATTTGAAAATAGTGTAATCTGCATTAAAATATTATACCTTTGAAGACAGTCGATTTTTGACTGGTTTTATGGCGGTAATTTGAAGTTTTCGATGACTTGCCGAAAAATGGGCCTTATACACACTTCCAAAGCCGATAACTCGATTCATCGGGCTCGGATTCCTAAGCGCCATACCTTTTTAAGTTTGAGATTTGTAAATAGTGTAATCTGCATTAAAATATTATGCCTTCGAAGACAGTCGATTTTTGACTGGATTTATGGCGGTAACTTGAAGTTTTCTATGACTTGCCGAGAAATGGTTTTTTAAGTATGTGATTTGAAAATAGGGTAATCTGCATTAAAATATTTTACTTTGGAAGATAGTCGATTTTTGACTGACTTAAAGCGGTAATTTAAAGATTTCGATGACTTGCCGAAAAATGGGCCTCATACACACTTCCAAAGCCGATAACTCGGTCAATCGGGCTCGGATTCTTAAGCGCCATACATTTTTAAGTTTGAGATTTGAAAACAGTGTAATCTGCATTAAAATATTATACCTTCGAAGACAGTCGATTTTTGACTGGTTTTATGGCGGTAACTTGAAGTTTTCGATGACTTGCCGAAAAATGGCCCCCATACACACTTTCAAATCCCATAACTCGGCCAATAGGGCTCGGATTCCTAAGCGGAATACCTTTATAAGTTTGTGATTTGAAAATAGTGAAATCTGCATTAAAATATTATACCTTTGAAGACAGTCGATTTTTGACTGGTTTTATGGCGGTAACTTGAGGTTTTTGATGACTTGCCGAAAAATGGCCCCCATACACACTTCCGAAGCCCATAACTCGGCCGATAGGGCTCGGATCCCTAAGCGGAATACCTTTTTAAGTTTGTGATTTGAAAATAGTGTAATCTGCATTAAAATATTATACCGTTGAAGACAGTCGATTTTTGACTGGTTTTATGGCGGTAATTTGAAGTTTTCGATGACTTGCCGAAAAATGGGCCTCATACACACTTCCAAAGCCGATAACTCGGTTCATCGGGCTCGGATTCCTAAGCGCCATACCTTTTTAAGTTTGAGATTTGAAAACAGTGTAATCTGCATTAAAATATTATACCTTCGAAGACAGTCGATTTTTGACTGGTTTTATGGCGGTAACTTGAAGTTTTCGATGACTTGCCGAGAAATGGGCCCCATACACACTTCCAAAGCCGATAACTCGGTCAATCGGGCTCGGATTCCTAAGCGCCATACCTTTTTAAGTTTGAGATTTGAAAATAGTGTAATCTGCATTAAAATATATTACTTTGGAAGATAGTCGATTTTTGACTGACTTAAAGCGGTAATTTAAAGATTTCGATGACTTGCCGAAAAATGGGCCTCATACACACTTCCAAAGCCGATAACTCGGTCAATCGGGCTCGGATTCTTAAGCGCCATACATTTTTAAGTTTGAGATTTGAAAACAGTGTAATCTGCATTAAAATATTATACCTTCGAAGACAGTCGATTTTTGACTGGTTTTATGGCGGTAACTTGAAGTTTTCGATGACTTGCCGAAAAATGGCCCCCATACACACTTTCAAATCCCATAACTCGGCCAATAGGGCTCGGATTCCTAAGCGCCCTACCTTTTTAAGTTTGTGATTTGAAAATAGTGTAATGTAATACGCCATGCCTTTTTAAGTTTGTGATTTGAAAATAGTGTAATCTGCATTAAAATATTATACCTTTGAAGACAGTCGATTTTTGACTGGTTTTATGGCGGTAATTTGAAGTTTTCGATGACTTGCTGAGAAATTTTGAAAATAGGGTAATCTGCATTAAAATATTTTACTTTGGAAGATAGTCGATCCCTAAGCGCCATACTTTTTAAGTTTGTGATTTGAAAATAATTTGAAGTTTTCGATGACTTGCTGAGAAATGGGCCCCATACACACTTCCAAAGTCGATAACTCGGTCAATCGGGCTCGGATTCCTAAGCGCCTTACCTTTTTAAGTTTGTGATTTGAAAAAAATTGTGTAATCTGGCTTAAAATATATTACTTTGGAAGAAAGTCGATTTTTGACTGACTTATAGCGGAAATTTGAAGTTTTCGATGACTTGCCGAAAAATGGGCCGTCTTAGGTACTTGTCTTACCACTTTCGTCTGTAGCCATGTTTTTCCTAAATTTTCGGAGGGTTTTGAAAAAACTACAAGAGATACAAAGAAGGTTTGTATGGCAACAATGTTCTACTCATCAAGACCTATAAACTTAGCAAGTATGGTTTGAATCGGACTGTCCAATCAAAAGTTATGTCTTACTATTTTCGTCCGTAGCCATGTTTTTCCTAAATTTTCGGAGGGTTTTAAAAAAACTACAAGAGATACAAAAAAGGTTTGTATGGCAACAATGTTCTACTCATCAAGACCTATAAACTTAGCAGGTCTGGTTTTGAATCGGACTGTCCAATCAAAAGTTATGCCCTGACTTAGGTGTTTGTCCTACCATTTTCGTCCGTAGCCATGTTTTTCCTATATTTTCAGATATAAGAGGGTTTTGAAAAAACTACAAGAGATAGAAAGAAGGTTTGTATGGCAACTTTGTTTTACTCATCAAGACCTACAAATTCAGCAAGTATGGTTTAAATCGGACTGTCCAATAAAAAGTTATGTGTCGTCTTAAGTACTTGTCTTACCATTTTCGTCCGTAGCCATGTTTTTCCTTTATTTTTAGATATAAGAAGGTTTTGAAAAAACTACAAGACATACAAAAAAGGTTTGTATGGCAACAATGTTGTACTCATCAAGACCTATAAACTTAGCAAGTATGGTTTTGAATCGGACTGTCCAATCAAAAGTTATGCGCTGACTTAGCTGTTTGTCCTACCATAGTAGTAGGTTAATACGGGTGCTGGCTCACTTTTAATTGATCGTGTCAAACCAATTAGCACCAATTAGTCACGCATGGTTGCACAATGACCTAATTAGCACCAATTAGTCACGCATGAATGCACACAGGTGTTATAATGACCTAATTAGCACATTGGTGTTACAATGACCTAATTAACATAATTAATCAATAAAAGTGTGGGAGAAAGGTGGGGAAAAATGGAGTGTGTGGGTGACATTAAATCTGCATTAAAATATTATACCTTTGAAGACAGTCGATTTTTGACTGGTTTTATGGCGGTAATTTGAAGTTTTCGATGACTTGCCGAGAAATGGGCCCCATACACACTTCCAAAGCCGATAACTCGGTCAATCGGGCTCGGATTCCTAAGCGCCTTACCTTTTTAAGTTTGTGATTTGAAAATAGTGTAATCTGACTTAAAATATATTACTTTGGAAGATAGTCCATTTTTGACTGACTTAAAGCGGTAATTTGAAGTTTTCGATGACTTGCCGAAAAATGGGCCTCATACACACTTCCAAAGCCGATAACTCGGTCAATCGGGCTCGGATCCCTAAGCGCCATACCATTTTAAGTTTGAGATTTGAAAACAGTGCAATCTGCACTAAAATATTATACCTTCGAAGACAGTCGATTTTTGACTGGTTTTATGGCGGTAACTTGAAGTTTTCGATGACTTGCCGGAAAATGGCCCCCATACACACTTCCAAAGCCCATAACTCGGTCAATAGGGCTCGGATCCCTAAGCGGAATACCTTTTTAAGTTTGTGATTTGAAAATAGTGTAATCTGCATTAAAATATTATACCGTTGAAGACAGTCGATTTTTGACTGGTTTTATGGCAGTAATTTGAAGTTTTCGATGACTTGCTGAGAAATGGGCCCCATACACACTTCCAAAGCCGATAACTCGGTCAATCGGGCTCGGATCCCGAAGCGGAATACATTTTTAAGTTTGTGATTTGAAAATAGTGTAATCTGCATTAAAATATTATACCTTTGAAGACAGTCGATTTTTGAAGTTTTCGATGACTTGCTGAGAAATGGGCCCCATACACACTTCCAAAGCCGATAACTCGGTCAATCGGGCTCGGATCCCTAAGCGGAATACCTTTTTAAGTTTGTGATTTGAAAATAGTGTAATCTGCATTAAAATATTATACCTTTGAAGACAGTCGATTTTTGACTGGTTTTATGGCGGTAATTTGAAGTTTTCGATGACTTGCTGAGAAATGGGCCCCATACACACTTCCAAAGCCGATAACTCGGTCAATCGGGCTCGGATCCCTAAGCGGAATACCTTTTTAAGTTTGTGATTTGAAAATAGTGTAATCTGCATTAAAATATTATACCTTTGAAGACAGTCGATTTTTGACTGGTTTTATGGCGGTAATTTGAAGTTTTCGATGACTTGCTGAGAAATGGGCCCCATACACACTTTCAAAGCCGATAACTCGGTCAATCGGGCTCGGATCCCTAAGCGGAATACCCTTTTAAGTTTGTGATTTGAAAATAGTGTAATCTGCATTAAAATATTATACTTTTGAAGACAGTCGATTTTTGACTGGTTTTATGGCGGTAATTTGAAGTTTTCGATGACTTGCTGAGAAATGGGCCCCATACACACTTTTAAAGCCGATAACTCGGTCAATCGGGCTCGGATCCCTAAGCGGAATACCCTTTTAAGTTTGTGATTTGAAAATAGGGTAATCTGCATTAAAATATTTTACTTTGGAAGATAGTCGATTTTTGACTGACTTATAGCGGTAATTTGAAGTTTTCGATGACTTGCCGAAAAATGGCCCCCATACACACTTCTAAAGCTCATAACTCGGACAATAGGGCTCGGATCCCTAAGCGCCATACTTTTTAAGTTTGTGATTTGAAAATAATTTGAAGTTTTCGATGACTTGCTGAGAAATGGCCCCATACACACTTTCAAAGCCCATAACTCAGCCAATAGGTCTCGGATTCCTAAGCGGAATACCTTTTTAAGTTTGTGATTTGAAAATAGGGTAATCTGCATTAAAATATTTTATTTTGGAAGATAGTCGATTTTTGACTGACTTATAGCGGTAATTTGAAGTTTTCGATGACTTGCCGAAAAATGGCCCACATACACACTTCCAAAGCCGATAACTCGGTCAATCGGGCTCGGATCCCTAAGCGGAATACCCTTTTAAGTTTGTGATTTGAAAATAGGGTAATCTGCATTAAAATATTTTACTTTGGAAGATAGTCGATTTTTGACTGACTTATAGCGGTAATTTGAAGTTTTCGATGACTTGCCGAAAAATGGCCCCCATACACACTTCTAAAGCTCATAACTCGGACAATAGGGCTCGGATCCCTAAGCGCCATACTTTTTAAGTTTGTGATTTGAAAATATATATATATAATATATATAATTTGAAGTTTTCGATGACTTGCCGAAAAATGGCCCACATACACACTTCCAAAGCCCATAACTCGGTCAATCGGGCTCGGATCCCTAAGCGGAATACCTTTTTAAGTTTGTGATTTGAAAATAGTGTAATCTGCATTAAAATATTATACCTTTGAAGACAGTCGATTTTTGACTGGTTTTATGGCGGTAATTTGAAGTTTTCGATGACTTGCCGAAAAATGGGCCTTATACACACTTCCAAAGCCGATAACTCGATTCATCGGGCTCGGATTCCTAAGCGCCATACCTTTTTAAGTTTGAGATTTGTAAATAGTGTAATCTGCATTAAAATATTATGCCTTCGAAGACAGTCGATTTTTGACTGGATTTATGGCGGTAACTTGAAGTTTTCTATGACTTGCCGAGAAATGGTTTTTTAAGTATGTGATTTGAAAATAGGGTAATCTGCATTAAAATATTTTACTTTGGAAGATAGTCGATTTTTGACTGACTTAAAGCGGTAATTTAAAGATTTCGATGACTTGCCGAAAAATGGGCCTCATACACACTTCCAAAGCCGATAACTCGGTCAATCGGGCTCGGATTCTTAAGCGCCATACATTTTTAAGTTTGAGATTTGAAAACAGTGTAATCTGCATTAAAATATTATACCTTCGAAGACAGTCGATTTTTGACTGGTTTTATGGCGGTAACTTGAAGTTTTCGATGACTTGCCGAAAAATGGCCCCCATACACACTTTCAAATCCCATAACTCGGCCAATAGGGCTCGGATTCCTAAGCGGAATACCTTTATAAGTTTGTGATTTGAAAATAGTGAAATCTGCATTAAAATATTATACCTTTGAAGACAGTCGATTTTTGACTGGTTTTATGGCGTTAACTTGAGGTTTTTGATGACTTGCCGAAAAATGGCCCCCATACACACTTCCGAAGCCCATAACTCGGCCGATAGGGCTCGGATCCCTAAGCGGAATACCTTTTTAAGTTTGTGATTTGAAAATAGTGTAATCTGCATTAAAATATTATACCGTTGAAGACAGTCGATTTTTGACTGGTTTTATGGCGATAATTTGAAGTTTTCGATGACTTGCCGAAAAATGGGCCTCATACACACTTCCAAAGCCGATAACTCGGTTCATCGGGCTCGGATTCCTAAGCGCCATCCTTTTTTAAGTTTGAGATTTGAAAACAGTGTAATCTGCATTAAAATATTATACCTTCGAAGACAGTCGATTTTTGACTGGTTTTATGGCGGTAACTTGAAGTTTTCGATGACTTGCCGAAAAATGGCCCCCATACACACTTTCAAATCCCATAACTCGGCCAATAGGGCTCGGATTCCTAAGCGGAATACCTTTATAAGTTTGTGATTTGAAAATAGTGAAATCTGCATTAAAATATTATACCTTTGAAGACAGTCGATTTTTGACTGGTTTTATGGCGGTAACTTGAGGTTTTTGATGACTTGCCGAAAAATGGCCCCCATACACACTTCCGAAGCCCATAACTCGGCCGATAGGGCTCGGATCCCTAAGCGGAATACCTTTTTAAGTTTGTGATTTGAAAATAGTGTAATCTGCATTAAAATATTATACCGTTGAAGACAGTCGATTTTTGACTGGTTTTATGGCGATAATTTGAAGTTTTCGATGACTTGCCGAAAAATGGGCCTCATACACACTTCCAAAGCCGATAACTCGGTTCATCGGGCTCGGATTCCTAAGCGCCATCCTTTTTTAAGTTTGAGATTTGAAAACAGTGTAATCTGCATTAAAATATTATACCTTCGAAGACAGTCGATTTTTGACTGGTTTTATGGCGGTAACTTGAAGTTTTCGATGACTTGCCGAAAAATGGCCCCCATACACACTTTCAAATCCCATAACTCGGCCAATAGGGCTCGGATTCCTAAGCGCCCTACCTTTTTAAGTTTGTGATTTGAAAATAGTGTAATGTAATACGCCATGCCTTTTTAAGTTTGTGATTTGAAAATAGTGTAATCTGCATTAAAATATTATACCTTTGAAGACAGTCGATTTTTGACTGGTTTTATGGCGGTAATTTGAAGTTTTCGATGACTTGCTGAGAAATTTTGAAAATAGGGTAATCTGCATTAAAATATTTTACTTTGGAAGATAGTCGATCCCTAAGCGCCATACTTTTTAAGTTTGTGATTTGAAAATAATTTGAAGTTTTCGATGACTTGCTGAGAAATGGGCCCCATACACACTTCCAAAGTCGATAACTCGGTCAATCGGGCTCGGATTCCTAAGCGCCTTACCTTTTTAAGTTTGTGATTTGAAAAAAATTGTGTAATCTGGCTTAAAATATATTACTTTGGAAGAAAGTCGATTTTTGACTGACTTATAGCGGAAATTTGAAGTTTTCGATGACTTGCCGAAAAATGGGCCGTCTTAGGTACTTGTCTTACCACTTTCGTCTGTAGCCATGTTTTTCCTAAATTTTCGGAGGGTTTTGAAAAAACTACAAGAGATACAAAGAAGGTTTGTATGGCAACAATGTTCTACTCATCAAGACCTATAAACTTAGCAAGTATGGTTTGAATCGGACTGTCCAATCAAAAGTTATGTCTTACCATTTTCGTCCGTAGCCATGTATATCCTATATTATCAGATATAAGAGGGTTTTGAAAAAACTACAAGACATACAAAAAAGGTTTGTATGGCAACAATGTTCTACTCATCAAGACCTATAAACTTAGCAGGTCTGGTTTTGAATCGGACTGTCCAATCAAAAGTTATGGAGTGTGTGGGTGACCGTTAAGATGCACACAGGTGTCATAATGACCTAGTTAGCAGAAAAAGGTCACTTAGAAAGAGTGTGAGGAAAGAAAAGAAATGGAGTGTGTGGGTGACCGTTAAGATGCACACAGGTGTCAGAATTTGTGATTGGTTGTGGTGTGTAGGAGTGTGAGAGAGGTGTGTTTTGTCATGCCTAGAATTCGTGTGTAGGAGTGTGAGAGAGGGGTCATGCTTAGAATTTGTGTGTAGGAGTGTGAGGGAGGTGTGTTTTATCATGCCTAGAATTTGTGTGTAGAAGTGTCAGAGAGGGGTCATGCCTAGAATTTGTGTGTAGGAGTGTGAGAGAGGTGTGTTTTATCATGCCTAGAATTTGTGTGTAGGAGTGTGAGAGAGGGGTCATGCCCCCTCTTTAGCGAGCATTAGCGAGCATTAGGTCTTAAATGTTTCAATTCTATAGTGGAGGTGGTGGAGGTGGTGGAGGTGGTGGAGGTGGTGGTGGTGGTGGTTCCTAACAGAATATACACAAAAACAAATTGGAGGTGGTGTTAGTGGTTCCTAACAGAATATACACAAAAACAAATGAGATCGTTTATTTAGTCAAATGCGTTTTTATTTATTTAATCATATTCATGTAACATTAGATTCCATTGAGTTTTTTAAACAAATTAATGTATCGTTCCATCAGTTTTAAGACATCTTCTTCTTTCTTTTCAATATGCATACACCTGCAGGTGTCAGGTCCGACTTTACAATCATCATATGCCCATGCACAGGATGATAGGTGTTCCCCATACTTGGAATGAATTACTGGGGTGGCTTCAACATCTTTAAAAAATGTAAATTATAACAAAGGTTTTTTTTATTATATTTGATTTATTTATTAATAGCCCGTTTGGGCAGCTTGAGCTCTGTTTAGAAACTAAAAGTACAATTCAAAAAGAGACTGCAGCTCGCCACTCCATCGTCCGGCTAAGATGCTGATGCCGCACTTTTGGGCAGTCGCTGCTGGCGGCCCGCAACTCCGTTGCTGGCCGAACTTTGCTGACGCTGCGCCTCGTGACCGTGACCACTCAGCGCTTGCATGGGCCGGATCGGGTTTCGCCGGCTGGGTTCCCGCTTACGCGTGCATCCGGTGCTGGCCCAAGATCGATGACCGTAGTCGGGTTAACTCCTCCCAGTTTTAAGTTAAGGCCGCCCTCGGTCTTTCCAAGTATGCCAGCCAGCAGCTTGCTCCGGTTCCTCTTGTCATTTCGGCGACGGATAAGGAGGAACAGAGCAAAGCATCCCAATAGTAGGGCAGTGGTAGCCCCACAGCTGAAGGCGGAACCATAGGTAATTTGGCCCCCAAGATCGCCGATTCGCTGCAGATTGCGCTGACTTAACTCGTGCAGAAACGGTAGACTGAGGAGTTGGTGGTGCTCAGTAATGTTGATTCTAGCCATGGCTGGCACTGCTGGTGCTTTCCTTAGAACCCCATGATGATTGATGTATGGGGTACCATTCAAGCTTATTTGGTCGTCGAAGGTTACAAGGAACGTGCCGGCAATGTTTTGATGAGTACTGCCGCTTGTTATGTTTGCAGCAGCGTCGTTGATGATTAGCATGCCTTCGTCCACCATAACCACGGGCTGGAGATGGCTGGATTTTGTGTCGCAGTGAGCGAGAGCGCCGGTCATCAGCTGTTGAGCGCATGTTGGACTCTCCAAAGTTTTGCAGAAGGTTGTTCCCACGGCTATGTCGCAGTTAGAGACGGCCAAAATTCGCTCCCCGCAGTCGGCTATAGTGTTGTGTTGATCTAAATCTAATATTACGTTATTGTGCTGAACGGGATAGATCATGAATTTTTTGCAAACTACTTTCGGTTTTGGGAACTTAACTAGAAAATACAAAAGGTTATTATTTTGAAATATTTTTACTTTAGACACCGCCAGCACATCAGCCACACTGACATTTGTAAGGTGTTCATTCGTTATCTCTTTCACATCAATGTTATCTAAAATAACCGGACTCAACAGATTTACTTTGGCTAGAGTTATGGATGTTATTAAGTTTTCCAATTCAGTTATTACTGCTCTATTTTTTGCAAGAACTGTCTCGTACAGGTGGTCGGAGTCTATCTTATCTGACTTGCTAATGGAATTTACTTGCTGGGACAGAATATTAAATTGTGTTTGAATCTTGCAATTGATGTCTATCTGATTATTTTCAGCCTGTATTAACTGCAATTGTCTGAATTTTATTTGTTCCCAGTCTTCAAAGTCTGGAGTCCCTGCTATTACCTTTAATGCGGATCCTAACATGTTAATACTACGACCCTGTCTATGGTGTATTTTAATTAATTAGTGTACGAATTTTTTCGACGTCGGAGAGTACTACTAGTTCCATATGTTTTCTTGGGAACTTTGTCGTTGATGATGATGTTTCGTCCGCGTAAGTCTCGTAAAATGTTATATTAGCTGTGTGTCCAAGGTATCCGTACTCGTCCCAGATAGTTACATCCCCGTCGGTCACCGGTATGTAACCAGCGTGTGAATAATCGCTAAGTCGGAATGTCGCGTTCGTGGTCAGTATTGTCAGGAGGAATATGACGACGTGGTTTAGCCTAAAAGGAACAAAAGGAAAATGGTTAATACTAGTTTATCTTAGGTTGTCCTTATGGACCACTCTCCCTTTTATTAAAACCGTTGTCCCCAGGTCCACCTCAACGGTTTCCTCGGAACAAAGTGATGATAATTTGTTTCCTAGCCGTTTATTTGTTTTTAACCAAACTCTATCCCCTGCTTGAAATTTTTTGTAAACCCTGTCTTTGTTTACGTGGTCTAGGGTCTTTTCCTGAGCTTTCTGTATTTTTTCTCTGATTTCTATTTCAAGTTCGTTGGGGGTTGAATGAATAATTTCGACAGGTTTTTTACCTGTTACGGAATGAATTGTTTTGTTATATTCTATGGTTGCTAATAGCACAATGTCGATGGTATCGTCAAGTTTTCTGTCTATTTTAAGGCAACGAGCTATCTCGGCTAACGTACTATGAAAACGTTCTACCGTTCCGTTTGACGTGCTATGCAAGGGGGGGGGGAATTTGCAATACTAATTCCAAAGTTTCCTGTTAAGATTGATTTTATAGTCTCTGAATTAAGAGAGCGTTCGTTGTCGCAGTATAGGGTCTTTATTTTTGGAAACAGATTGACAAGTTGGAGTAAAGGTGTTTTAATGTCTATAATTGCTCGCGAGCCTATGGGTTGAACGGAGGCAAACTTAGAGAACTTATCCACAGCGGTTAAAAAATATTTTCCGTCTGTGGAAAAAATGTCGACATGTAAAATTTCTCCTACGTAGGTTGGTACGGGTGTTTTAGCAATAGTCTGTTTTTCGGGATGGCGATTGTATTTCCCTCTCGAGCATACTCTACAATTTGTTACTACTTCAGTAACAATTCTTGTCATTTTGGGAAAGAAGTAGTCCAAAAGTATTTGTTTAACGTTTTCTTGAGCAGCGCGATGCGCTCTGTTGTGTTCAGTCACAGCTATTTCGAGTTGCTCTGATTTGTCGGTTACATCAATTACAAGAGATTTTGAATATCTAAAGACGGTCGAGGGGAATTCCTGAATCAAAGCGTGTTGAATAAATGCAAGAACGGGGAGTTCGCAATGTATTGCGTTGACGACTTCTGGCTTCACAACATCTCTTAGAAGATGTAGTAGAGAGTCCTTGTCCCTGAACTGGATAATATGTCTCATTTTATTTTGGAACAGAACATAGTTTTTGGTTGCTGGATGCAGCGATTCTTCAATCACAATTTGGTTTGCGAAGCAATTTATCGGTCTGTCCGTTGTTTCAATTGTATATGTCAGGGATTCTTCACTGTGAATAGTGGCGGCGTCAGAGTCACCATTATCTTCAAGCGCGTTTACATTTTGGCGGGAAAGAGCATCCGCCACTTGATTCTGTTTGCCAGGGGTATAAACGACGGTGGCATTGTGCTCGTCGACAAACGCCTTCCAACGTATTATTTTGTCGTTTGTGTTTTTTGGTGATACAGCTGATGTCAAGGGCTTGTGATCTGTGTAGATCGTCAAATTTTTTACCCCATATAAATAGTTTCTCAAACTCTTTAGTGCCCATACTATGGCTAAGAGTTCCTTTACATTGGCCGCCAGGTGCTCCTCGTCATTGCGAATTGCGCGCGAAATCATTGTAATAGGCCGTTTACCTTGGGATAATACGGCTCCTATGCAATGCTGTGAGGCATCTGTAGTTAGGTCAAAGGGTTTACAAATATCGGGATACATGAGGGTTACTTCCTCCGATGCTAAAATATTTTTCAGTCGTTTAAAGGCCTCTTTTTGGGCTTGATTTTAATTTATCTCATTTTTTTTAGACTGATTTGCACCGATTTGTCGCTCTTTGGAATATTTGTGAGCGGACGAGCGATGGTAGCAAACCCTTTTATAAAACATCTATAATAACTAGCTAGCCCTAAAAAGGATCTAAGACTAAATAATGTTTTTGGGGGCAAAAAGTTTTGTATGGCTTGTACTTTTTCCGGGGAAGTTTTGATCCCCCCTCGCGATACTACAAATCCAAGATATTCCACGCTTTCTTTAAAAAAATTGGATTTTTCCTGGGACAGGCGCATACCTGCGGTGCATAAACGACATAGGATATCATCAACATGTTTTATGTGATCCTCCTTTGTTTCGGAAAAAATGATCACGTCATCTATGTAAACGTAACAAATTTTCCCTATGACGTCCCTTAGAACGTCATCAATAGCCCTCTGAAAGATACTAGGGGCGTTTTTTAGCCCAAAAGGCAGTCTGCAGAACTCATACTTTCCATTGTTTACTGAAAAAGCTGTTTTCTTTCTATCTTTTTCCGCCAGCTCTATCTGGTGGAATCCCGATTTTAAGTCCAACGTTGTGAAGTATTAGGCTTTTCCTAAATTTGACAGTACTATCGATATGTTAGGAATCGGGTACTTATCATCCTCGGTTTTTTTATTTAGTTTCCTAAAGTCAATAACCAGCCTCTTTATTTTGTGGCCATCCTTGTCAACACCTTTTTTATCAACAACCCAGATGGGATTATTGTAGGGTGATGTTGACGGTCGAATAATGCCATCAGCAAGAAGTTGTTTAACTTCCTTGTTGACGAAATCCGATACACCTTGAGGGTAGGGGTACATTTTTGAATAAATGGGTTCTTCATCCGTTGGGATTGTAGCAACCGTGTTTATATTATAAGGAAGGGACTCGTTCGGGTCCGCAAATGCGTTTGATCTAAATTTGATAATTTTCTGAAAAGAATCTTTAATGACCATCGGTACGTCTTTATCATCAACTTTTACAAAATTTACATCTTTAAATTCAGCGAATTAAAGGGTCTCTATACCGCTTTCGTATTCTATAATATTTTTTACTAAATTTATTTTAGCATTTACCTCCTTTAGGAAGTCTAAACCCACAATACCATTAAATTCCTTTAGGCAATTTAAGATAAAGAAGGTGGTTTTTTTATTAAAAAGATGGATAAAGCATTTCTGTCTTATGAATGTTCCACCATGAATGGAGTTTACTGTAAAGGTCTTCTCAACCGGCATTATACATTATACAGCCCCGTTAGGGGCTGAATATAATTTTTTGAGGCGCCGGTATCTATTAAGAACCTTAAAGTACGCCCTGCTATCGTACGAGTTATGTACGGAAGCAGGGACTTACCCCTAAAAAATTACAATATTCCAGGTCTGAAGTCTCATCGTCTACAGCTGAGGCTTCCGTTCTTGCATAATTCTCGTATTCAATATCTTCGCTTTGCTCGGTAAGGTTTAGTTTCTGAGTTCTCATCGAGACATCCTCATAAACCTTTTTGTTGTTCGCTTGCAACTTTGACCGGAGTAGTTAGTAAATGCGGGAGCTGGATCCAAAAAGTGGAAGGGGGAGGTAATTAATTATGCTAATTAGGGTAATTAGGGTAATAAATGGGGGTAATTAAAGTTAATGGTGCGTGACGAGTGATCGTTAAATAGGGTAATAAATTAGGTTAAGGTGACAGGTGGGGGTAATTAAAGTTAATGGGTGCGTGACGAGTGATCGTTAATTAGGGTGATAAATTGCGTATATCCAGGATTTGTATCCAGAAATCCTATCCAGAAATCGGGGATTCTAATTAAGCGGGGAGAAGTTACTGGGGTGAGTCAGGTGATCATAGCGTTACATTTAGGTTTTCCTAGTTAATGGGGGGAGAAATTACTGGGGTGTGACGGGTGTTCGTTAATTAGGGTGATTAATTGCGTATATCCAGGAGTTGTATCCAGCTTTTGTATCCAGAAATCGGGGATTCTAATTAAGCGGGGAGAAGTTACTGGTGCGTTAATTAGGGTGATAAGTTGACGGGTGTCCGTTAATAGATTTATTAAATGGGGTTAAACGAGTCGGGAAGAAAGTGTGGTGTGGTAAGCAATTTAATAACCATAGCCTCTAGAAAATGTCTCGGGTTGTTGACACGTTCACACGTGGACTTGGTAACTTGATTAGCACCCTTGAATAGGGGATCCCTTTGCTTGCCACTGAGAAACAAACACCCACCCCGAACAAACGAATACTCAAAAGAAACAGCTGAAAGCAAACACCCACCCCAATAGCAAAAGAATTCTCAAAAGAAACAGCTGAAAGCAAACACCCTCCCAAACAAAAGAATATGTAAATTTTTATTTAGCTCATGTTTATTTGGAAATTTGTAACAGGCTTTTCTTATACACTAAATATGATGACATTAGTTTTAAGGCTCCCTCTCGATGATTTTATAAGCAGTCACACCACTAGATCATATTTAGTTTAACTGAAAAGAAACAGCTGAAAGCAAACACCCACCCCAATAGCAAAAGAATTCTCAAAAGAAACAGCTGAAAGCAAACACCCTCCCAAACAAAAGAATATGTAAATTTTTATTTAGCTCATGTTTATTTGGAAATTTGTAACAGGCTTTTCTTATACACTAAATATGATGACATTAGTTTTAAGGCTCCCTCTCGATGATTTTTATAGAAAAAGCAGGCACATGCATCTTCCCCGATTCCATTATTACAAAACGTAAAATGATCGCCATATACCGTTTTGTTAAGATCGTCTATTCCTTTATCCATGAACATATTCCTTGTATCAATGAGATATTTTAAATCTTCTTTAAAAATTTCCTCACCAAATTGGGATGTGAAATTATTAATTCGGTTTATTAATCCACTTTGTCTGTTATCTATTGTATATGTGTAAGTGTTAGACCATAGTTCCATTGCAAAAATTTAAAATATTGTGTGCATTATTCAGAGCACAAATACCGCTTTTAATATGTATTGAGCAAAAAGGGAATTGGTTTATGTTTACGGTGTTTAATGGTGGGCAACCCAATTCCTCAACATCTCTTATGTGCGGTGATCTGAGAAAGATTTCTAGAAAACGTTTCTTTTCAATTCCCTTGCTTAAAACCTCCTTTCCCGAAGTGATTTGTTTAATATATTTTCTTGTTTGCTTAAAGTTGTTTATTCCTTCATTCCAAAAAATTTTATGATGGTTTTTGGTGAGCCAGAGAGCAGTTTTTCGTGACTTGATATTAAGACGAGTGAAATCAAATGGAGGTTGTATAACGAAATTATTGTTAAACTTATTTTTCTTTGCTAAATACAACTCCAATTTCCTTTAGAATGAACTTGTCGTTGTTATCAAAAAATCCTTGTACATCAATTGCAACTTTATCTTTCTCCATTTTATGTGGTTGTTATGTTGTTAGACAATTCTTTGAACTAACCCACTTAAAGGACTATACTCAACTAAACGATCGTGAATAAGGAGACAATATGCTTGGGTGTTTTCATGGTTTGCTTCTTTCAAATCGATTGAAATTCTCACGTCGATAGGTCCCGATTTAACTGTTTCATTTTGATATGAGAGGTCAACTACAATAATAGGTTTATTTTTAAATTCTGTCGGTGATAAAAATGGTTCTGCTGGGCGGTTGTAATAACTCTTTTGAAACCTTGCATACATATTATAAAGGTGAGCATATTTGTCATTTTCAAAGTTTACATTTAGGTCATCATATGGATACGTTTCTGAATTCAAGTGGACTTTCAGGTTGGATAAATTATTTGTAATTAGTTCTCCATTCAACATGAAGGCTATAATGGCAAATCTCGGTCGTTCTCTATTACTTCCTATTTTCAAATTCCAGACGTGTTGAGTACCCTGTATCAGTTTTGGGTTAATGTATGTATCCCAACTACGGAAAGCTATCGGTAAATTTACGCCACTCTTTATTATATCGTACATTTTAATTTTTGCAGCATCACTGGGTGTTACATGAAGGATCTTCCAGCTAATATTAGTCATTTCCAAAACATATGTATGGTTTGCTTTGTTTTTCACATATACATCATCCAGATTTTTTGTCAGCAAAAGTACAAGTTCATGCTTACAATTCAGTAAAACTTTTCTATAATCCTCAGCAAACCCCATTACATTTTTTAAGGGTAGCGAGAAATTAAAATTAGATTTTGTAATAATATCATTTCCACCACTCCATCCAGCATTTAAAAGTTTGCGACTATCCTGACGACTTTCCGATAGATAATTTTTAAGTGTGCTGCTCATACCAACAAACCGTGTTCTATCAATTTCGTATCCATTTATTTCATATCTAATTTCATCGATATTATCAGTGGTGCTTGTACCATCGATTGCTACTCTCTTAACAACTCCTTGAAAATTAAGATAGCTTTCGTGAGGGAGTACATACAAGTCCTGATTTTGAATACAAATACGTATTTCATCATTTGCTTTAAATGTTTGATGATATGAGGAATATGTATGATATTCCTTTTTCGAAATACTTTCATCTGAAAACGGTCTCTCACGAACATTTAAAATGTCATTCATTTTTAAATGCTTGTTATTATTATTATCAGATTTGAATTTTGAAGCCCAGTGATTTTAAAAACAATTTGTTTTTTAATGTAAGACCCTTTCGATTCAATCCTGTTCCTTTAGCTTTACAACTGCTAGTGCGCGGTTGATGAAGTATACCGATGCTTTTATTGTAAATTATCATTCTATTGCTCGAATATGTATGCGAATTGATACGTTTTCACCACGCAAATTCAATAAATCTCCGTTCTGATCAACGATATGTAATGAGAGTGTACTTATTTCTCTGCAGTTAATAGGTAAATAGATGAGATTGTGTGGTGTCACTGTCATTTTATATCCCGGTGGAACCGAAATTGCAAACTCATGTAATACGTGATTTGGTGTATTATCAACGTAAGAGCCACTTACAATATTACATTCCAAACGAATCGAATTAATTTTTAAAATGTTGACAGCATTATCGGACAAGTGATAATGGTTTGCCTTTAACACTCTTTTGTTGAAACCAAACAATTGACCTATTGACCTCTCCTTATTAAAGTATACATCTTCTTTACTGCTAAATATTTCCACTTGAAGTGTATTGTTATTGCTTACAATTTTCACTGTATTTTCCAGATTATAATCCTTTAACTTGTTATAAATAAATTGAGAAATATCGATGAGTTCATAGGAGCCGGTGGGAATAATAATAACTTTATCACCAATATGAAAGAGATTGTTATTTACATCCACGTTGGGAATTGAGTTGTACATGTTAAACTCAACTAGCGCACACTCATATTCCCCGATTAATTCAATTGGTGGAAAATAAACTGTGTTTATAACGGAACTATTTCCATTCACTGATAGAGTCAATGATCTAACCATTTTGAAATCTGTTGTTCAACTGGGTGTCATACAACCCCGTCCCAAACTTATATTAGAATTAAAGAATAATAAATTGGTCAAATCCTTTTCTATATCGTCCCTTATCAATATTGTCATCCTTACTTATAAATAAAAATCCATATTTATCCTCCCAACATTTTTGACAAATTTTCGTAAATGACTCATAATTCATGTCAGGCATGATATGATCCCGAAATATGTGTCGCATATTTAAATCATCCTGTTTAAACATAATAATTACATTTGCATTGTCCCGTATAAGATGTTTTGGAATTCGTGTATATGTTTGACATAAATAAAAAGAATCAATATTTTTGTGACGACCCATACAGAAATATGATCGAATATTATCTTGTTTCTCACAAGCCACATCGTCGAAAATCATGATTGAATTATTTTTTGCTTCGGTGGGTGATAAAACAGTTTCGTTCTGAGAGAATGTATGATAACCCATACCCTTAATCGGTTTTATTAGCTTTTCCAAGTAATCATATTTCGGTTGGTATAGACTTTTTGAAAACACGTATATATTTTCAAATCTCAAACCATTTGGACTCTCAATTAGACTGATCATTACATTAGTTTTCCCGCAGTTGGATGTACCAACCACAAGAGCTCTTATTGTGTTTGGTAATAATTCACTGTGACGTGGTGGTTGTTTAACATTGTTCACGTTCTCAATGTTACGAACAAGAATGTTATTTTTTTGCTTTATTATTCGCATCCTATTATAAATATGTTTATTCCGTGATCAATCTTCAATGAATAAAGACAATATATAATGGGGAAACGTTTTTATAATCACATCAGTCATTATTTACACCGTAAACGTGGAAGTGGTCTTATTAATAAGTTAATAGATTCTCTTCCGATTGAGTTTCACATTCCTGGATATAACTATTGTGGACCTGGTACAAAGCTTGCAGAGCGATTACAGCGTGGAGATCACGGAATTAATCAGTTGGATGAAGCTTGCAAGGTTCACGATATTGGCTATTCACAAAACAAGGATCTAAGCAATCGACATAAGGCAGATTCTGAATTAATTAACAAGGCTTGGGAGCGAGTTAAGGCGAAGGATAGTTCTCTTAAGGAGCGAGCAGCAGCATATTTTGTAACTAATATTATGAAAGCTAAGTAACATTTTGGAATGGGTGTTCGTAAGCGAAATAGGAAAAAACAGAAGAAGAAGAGGAAGCGTAGGAGGATGAAAATAAATAGACTATCATCTGTTGTAAGAGAAGCGAGTCGGGAATTAAAAAAACGAAAACCTCTGGATGTGGTTAATGCAATTAAAATTGAACGTAAAGCAATACATAATTCAATCGGATCTAAGAAAAACGTTAAAGTTCCTCGAATAATTAATGTACACAAAATGGGGGGTTTTTTACCACTGGTACCCATCTTAACTGCATTAAGTGCTATAGGTAGTTTAGCTTCTGGAACTTCTAGTGTTGCAAAATTGATAACAAACGCAAAAATTGCTAAGCAACAGCTAGAAGAAAATAAAAGACACAATCGAAAGATGGAAGAAGTTTCAGTGGGTGAAGGTCTATACTTAAAACCCTATTAAAATGGATACGGCTTATACCTAAAACCATTCAACAGTCGTGGTGGGAGAATGAAGAAACAAAAAAACTAATTGGTCAGCTACCTAAAAGAGCATTAACAAATATAGATATAATGGAATTCGCTCAAAGAAATATACCGCATTTTAGGGGGGTGTTTATGAGAGACTCTCTCCCAAAAACACCTAAAAATAATGAGTGTGGAGTGATTAACTTGGATGATTCAAAGTCAAGGGGTACACATTGGGTAGCTTACCACAAAAACAAAAACAATATATTCTATTTTGATAGTTTTGGAAATTTACAACCACCAAAAGAAGTTGTGAAATACTTAGGAAATGATATCAAATATAACTATGAACAGGTACAACGTTTTGGATCATACAATTGTGGACACCTGTGTATTAAATTCCTGCTTTCATTCAAATAAAGTAACAACAAGGGTGGAAAACAATAAGGGTGGAAAACAATAAGGGTGGAAAACAATAAGGGTGGAAAACAATAAGGGTGGAAAAACAACAACCTGTTGCTATGGAAATCTCGGTCTGAGAACTGATATAAAATGAGCTCGGAAATCGTTGGGACTTTACAGTCAGAACTTTAACATTAACTTGTCAAGTCAATCAGCTTGCTTCTCAGTTAAACCACCTTCTTCGAGGTCAAACATCAAACCAACAACAACAACATCATGAATCAACCAATTCCAACAGAAAGTGAGCTGGATGCTATTATGGAGGAGGAAATTCTTCGTGGGGAGGTTTTAAAGGAGTTCAACACGCAAGCATTAAAGCCCTTGCTGTCACAAAGTAAGATGGGTATAAACGTCACCTATCCAATTATCAATGCGCAGAGGAAGAAAACTGTTTATGGGGACTCCATTGCCTTGGAACTTGATAAATATATTCTATATCTACCTAAGAGATATAACGCTATGAAAGATGTCCATCTAAAGTTGCTCAAGAACAAGGAATATCGAGTTATAAAAAGAAGCAATGATTCCCTTCAACTGGAGTTAAATATAATTGTTTAATATATTCATAAAATTTGTAACATTTGTAACCCACACATTTATTATACTCAATAAAACATGCACACACACACACACACACACTTTATCATCTTTTTATTAAAGGGAAATGACAACAGTAAAATGAATCTTTTTCAGTGAAAAAAAAAAAAAAAATATATACATATAAACATATAAATAATACATATTTTATAACTTTCATTAGTATGAAATGTAACCCTGTAAAGTATAGTTCATACACCGGTATTTCATCTATTGTGCTGACGTTGGTGAAAGTTTTGAGAGTAGACAAAATGAGTCAATTTATTTTAAGTCAGCTTACTAAAACGAGAAATGCATTGAAGAAAAAATTCGATGATCTAAAACATTTCAAGTCACAAAATGCTTACGAGTTGGAAGAAACTTTTAAGCCAATAACAGATCCCTTAAATGTACTAGTTAGTGAAAATAAAAAACGAAAGTTTATGAATACAAACGAAGATAAATCATTGGTTCTAAAGCAAAAAAGTGAAATATTTAAAAATGAAACCCCCAGTAAAAAGCTTAAGAAACATCAATTAAGTTATGATGATGATGATGATCATGATTACGACTATGATGATAATCATAGCCGAAATGGAGAAACAAAAATTTATAATGATGATGTTACTAGTGACTCAGATGA
The DNA here is from genome assembly GCA_035046095.1 of Drosophila pseudotakahashii. Taxonomy (NCBI): domain Eukaryota; kingdom Metazoa; phylum Arthropoda; class Insecta; order Diptera; family Drosophilidae; genus Drosophila; species Drosophila pseudotakahashii. The sequence goes on along the minus strand of JAWNOE010000123.1, from coordinate 26,140 downwards.
TAAATATTTTTCACAGTCACATATTGAATTGGGATCAGAGCCGGAAACACCGCTAGAAACAGCACTAGAAACACCGCTAGAAATAGAAGCAGATGCTAGCAGCATAATTCATGCAGACTATGATTTTAATATTAGTAGTCTATCGAGAAAAAAAGTTTTGGACAACGCTTATGGACCTAGAAAAAGTTTATCAACCCCTAAATCCTTAAATTTGGGAAATAGTGAATTACATATAAGTAATAATAAAGTACAATTATCAAGTGGAAGCACGTGGGATTTAACTCCTGGGCTTTATTCTCTTATTGTTCATAATAAACCCACACAATTCAGTACCACAGACTTGAAAAATTATAAAGAAATCATTACTGAGACAAGTGCACATAGAATAGATTTTGATCCAAATAAGCGAATAAAAGGAACTAGAGGTTACAAGTATACAAACATTATTAAAAAGTTTATGAGCAAAGAAAATATACCTCCTTCAGCTGTATCCACCCCATTTCAATCAAAACAAAAAAAAATCAAATAAAAAGGGATTTGGTTACATGACCCTACAACGAGCAAACCCCAATTATATTTATTGGGATGACGTCAATGAATTAGTTGAAAGATTGCAGCTTTTAATAGCCTCAAAGGCCGCTGGCAACACTAATCACAATAACGAGATCATGTCTATAATAGAAGAACTGCGAGAGGCTAAAATTATATATTAATTGAATAAATAAGGTTAACAAACTTTAAATTACCTTATAAACAAAATGTCTGTCGACAAGTTTGGTCACTTTTCAGACGAAAAAGAGCATTCAGATATTTTAAAAAGAGATATTAAAACTGTTGTTGGGTTGTACATTGATGGTGACGATAACCTGAATACCCAACAGAAACGAATTAAAAATTGCGGGAACCCAATAGATTACTCGGATGCAACAACGAAAAAATATGTCGATGAAAACTTGGAGACGTTAAAGAGAGACCTTAATTCGAAAATAAATACATCCCTTAATCGAAGACTTTCTAAAATAACTTCTTTGGAAAATTTAGTTCAAGTTAATAATGGGAGGATTGATAATGTTGATAAAATTCTATCCAATATGTTAAAGATTACTAGTGTTGAGAACTATGTTTATAAATATGTTACTCAACCGAAATCAGTTTTAAAATCACAGACAGTTGAAATAGAAGGTACTGCAACTCCAATAGTAAGAAAGTTCTAGTATCAAAACTATGAGTGATAAATTGGGTATTGTTAAAGAAATTCATGCTCCGTGTCGACGTAATTTTAAACGTCGAAGGGTAGTGACAAAGGGTATAAATGATCTCTGGCAAGCAGATTTAGTGGAAATGGGAAAGTATTCAAAGCTTAACGGAGGATATTTATACCCGTTACTCGTAGAGTAAAAGGGTATATTGTATTCGTGCAAAAGTATGTAACAGGGAGAAGGAAGCTTTTCCGACCCTATAAAGTATATATATTCTTGATCAGGATCACTAGCCGAGTCGAACTAGCCATGTCCGTCTGTCCGTCTGTCCGTCCGTATGAACGCTGAGATCTCGGAAACTATAAAAGCTAGAGGATTGGCATTTTGCATGCATATTCTTGGAGTTCCTACGCAGCGCAAGTTTATTTCAAAATGGCGCCACGCCCCCTCTAACGCCCTCAATCGCCCTACACCATTTTTTGAAAGGTGTCTGGCGCCTACACCATTAAAGATTTTGGAAAACTAAAAATGCAGTTTTATTGTGACTATCGATACCTATCGAAATGTAGAAGAGATTTTTCAAATCGGACCATTCGTTAAAAAGTTATGCCCGATCAAAGATTTTATATATCTATCTCCCTCGCAATCCCTTAGCTGAGTAACGGGTATCTGATAGTCGGGGCACCCGACTATAGCGTTCTCTCTTGTTTTATATTTTGACTGTTGTGGATTGTTTTAGCAAATATGCCTGGGGAGAAGCATTAAAATCAAAAAGCGCTACAGATGTCTCAATGGCAATGGAAAAAATTTTCAAATCTGGACGTGGAACACCAAAGAATTTACAAACGGATGATGGAACTGAATTTTTTAACAAACAATTTAACGCGTTGATGAAACAATATGGAATTAACCATTATTCTACTTTTTCAATTGTAAAAGCTTCAATTGTGGAACGCTTCAACAGAAGTTTGAAGGAACTTATGTGGCGGGAATTTAGCTTTAGCGGAACATACAAATGGGTTGATATGTATAAAAAATAAATTGATATATACAACAAAAGACCTCATAGAACAATTAAGGTCGCCCCAATTGACGTCAATTCTTCCAATGAAAAACACATTTTAAAAACAGCCTACAATCATCTCAAAATGTTTAGTGTGGGGAAATTGCGTAATGGAGATTATGTACGCATCAGTAAATATAAACATGTGTTTGAAAAGGGCTATACGCCGAATTGGACTACAGAAATTTTTAAAATAATAAATGTGAGAAACACATACCCTACCACCTACTTGTTGGAAGATTTCGAAGGTAATCCAATACAAGGTGGTTTCTACAAAGAAGAACTGAAAAAAACTCGCTTCCCAGACAAATATTTAGTGGAAAAAATATTAAAGAGAGACGGGAATAGAGTCCGTGTACGTTGGTTGGGGTTTTCAAAAAAATATAACAGCTGGGAATCTAAAGATAATATTTTATAGAGCAACTCTTATTCGGAAAATAAACAAAACAAAAAAAAATATATGCTCCATATACTAATCAACTCAGCAACTGAATTAGGGATAACATGTTTCTTATTTTATTTCAGAAGGATATAAAAATTCCTCAAAAAAATAATAGATTAAACAAAACAAAAGGCGAGTTTATTTACTTTAGTATATAATAATTCATTTTATTAACTCGTTTTTCTCATTTCAGTTGAATATGTTCACCTTTTAGGATCTAACGTAGTTTCAGTAAATTGAAATTCTAATAATATTTCTAGCTTTAATTTAACTGATGATGGTATTACCCAACTGTACCATCAAAATATAAACATAAACATTGATAACATTGAGAGTAATGAAAATAACGAAATTACTCCTGATCAAGTAGAGTTGGGTTATTATCTAAAACATTTAGGGGAAATAAAGAAAAAAAACGAGAAAGAAGAAACAGAAAAAACAGAAGATGAAGAAGGGGATTCTGATTCTGAAGCTGAAATAAATCCACATGAATTAGAACTGGGGAAATATCTATATAGTCAACGGTTACAAAAGGAATCAAATAAAATATACTCACCAAATGTATAATCAAATAACCAACACATTCCCATCACATTTAATACTCAATTTATTTGAAATGTAATTGTTATTCGTTTAACTTAATGTTATACTAACAAAATATATAAGCATTTATAAATATTGTTTAAGATTATATAATTTTCAAACTTATTAATTAAATAAATATTTTGTAACGTTAAATCTAAAATTGTTTCTGTTTTTTGGGGTCGGGGGGTAATTCATTATAAAACATTTCAAGTTCAAGTGACTGAGTAAAGTAAATCATGTTCAACATTTTCAATTTCTTTGTTTAGGTAGTTGAGTAATATTTTCTGTTTCATCTAGCTGTCTCCCCAAAACAAGTGACTCTCCCTCAAGGAATTTAACATTTAATATGAGTTCCCTTTCTATTAAGTCCCTATGATGATAAGGAAGTGTAGACAATTTATCACCCTCAACTTTTCTCTTCGTATCATTAGCATCATGAATTATTTTTGTCATTTTGTAAGTATTTATGGTATGGTTTTTAGATCTAAAAACTTGCATGCTGCCATACATTCGATTTTCAGTGAAAAGAACCTTTTTATATTTTTCAATATCTAGGTATTCTAATGCTGTTCTCGTTACTCCCTTAGATTTCATAAACGATTTGTCCATAGAATCAATTTTATAACAATAAACCTTAGGGCGGAGACCAACAAACTCTGACATTGGCCTACCATGAAGCTCATCTTTAAAAACACCTAATACCGCTTTATTGCATATTTTAAAATTATATAATTTCGATTTAGCGTCGCTTGTGAACGGTTGTGTTTACCATTGTGCTCTGAGTTTTTGTTTTATATTGTGTTATTTCCGCAAGTATTTTGTGTTTATTTACTAACAAAGTTTAGCCTAACAATCGTGTTAGTGACTTTCATAGATCTCCCAGATTACGGGTACGTGGTTATAGTTATTTTAACATTTCCATTTGATTTATTTAATATCTTGGCTTTGTTAGTGTAATTTGCACTCTCTAAATTGGCTCTTATATTCTCTCTCATACTCTTACTCTCTCTCTCTCTGCCGCTCTATTATAACTGTAATTTCACTCTCTCTGAACCTGCCGAATTTCTTGTAGACCTATTCTCATAGTCTCTCTCTCTCTCTTGCTTGCTTTACATCTAACTGTTCGTGCGTTGAGTTGTTTTGGTGCCCCACAAGCCACGCTCAGTCGATAGAAGACTTTTCTCTCGCGCTCTCTTTCGATTTAATTCGCGATCTCGCGCTCTTATACTTTTTGTGTTTTTGTGATTTTGTGGTTTTGGAATTTGATCCCAGTGCCAAATTTACTTGAGGTATTTTTTATACTTTTATATACTTTTTATTTTATTCTCTTTATTCTCTAACATATTTTTCTTATAATGACTCTTATCTGTACTAAGAAAAATTGTAGGACTGCATCTAATGACCCTTTTGTTTACTGTTGGCTCTGCGAAGCAATGATGCATTCTAAAAGTGCAGGATTTACTGGCAGAGTTAAAGACTTTATTGAAATGCGGATTGGTCTCATGTGGGTATGTGAGCACTGCAGGGATTTGGCAGTTGAGATGAGCAGCTTTATGAGGCAGACTCGAGACGGCCTATGTAATCTTTCACGAGTTTTTAAACAGCTCAATGATGGATTTAATTCCGTATGTGAACAATTTAATAATAAAAAATTATTAACCGAGTCGCCCAAACGCAAAAAAGCTAGCTCAACGACAGTAAGGGCGAGTGTTGAATCCACTTTAAATCCAAACTTGGTAGCTGCTGCAGTTTCTGGTGACCCAGGGGTATGTGAACCACCTGTGCCAACGGATACTGCTAGTTCAGGTGTAGTCCCTGTCCCTGTAGCCCCTGTATCTGAAAGTCAGGCTCCAGATCCGGCGGAATCAACCAATCAATCTCTCAGTTGTACCCAGATGTACAGTAGGTGCCGCTTCTGGCTCTCAGCTGAGTGAGGTTCAGACTGCTGCTGGGGGGCGTAAGAAACTCTCAGTTGTTCCACACAGGAAGCAACTATTTGTTTCAAGATTTACGCCTGATACCACATCTGAGGATGTTTTGGAATTCATTCGTGAAAAATTCCCATCCGAGGATATTGCGGTTGAACAATTTCGATTTTCATACGCCCGTAGGATATCGTCTTTCAAAATTTTTGCTCCGCCTGATGTGTTTAAAGAACTTCTTTCTGAAAGCTTCTGGCTTAATGATGATCTGGTTATAAAAGAATTTGTTCCCAATAAACCGAGAACAAATAATAGGCCTTCCACGGTGCCAAAAAACTGAAAAGTTTATTTTTGGCTTACCAAAATGTTAGAGGACTTAACATGAAGCTACCAAAGCTTTATGCTGACTCCTCGGCATTTACGGACGATATCTTAGCTTTTACTGAAACTTGGCTGAAACCAGAGATAACAGACTCTGAAGTTCTGTCTACCAATTTTAATACCTACAGAACCGATCGCCTTTCCCGTAAAGGGGGCGGCGTTTTAATTGCTGTCACCTCCACCATAAGTTCTGAGAGAATTCACTCTCATGCCTCTAATGACATTGAATTTGTTTGTGTGAAAGTTTCCCTGCAATCCTTGTCTATTTTTATTACATGTTCGTATATTCCGCCTGGCTCTGACCTAATAATTTATGAGCAACATCTATCTGCTATTAAATCTATTTTATCCTTTTTATCCAATAGAGACCTTTTCATTGTTTTGGGTGACTTTAATCTCCCTGATATATCTTGGTCCCCCCCTGCTGACTCACTTGTCGCTTTACCTTTATCCACCCATGATTTTGTGGATGGTCTTTTAGAATTATCGTTACAGCAGGTTAGCTTTATACGAAATTCATTAAATAGACAATTAGATCTTGTGTTTGTTTCAGAGCCGTCTGAAGTCACAGTATCTAGAATTGACGCTCTTGTGGTACCAGAAGACCGATACCATCCAACTATGGAATTGACAATTTGCCTCCCCTACCTTGATACCCTCTCTTCTTTAGTTTCTCCAACTAAAATGAGATGCTTTCGGAAATGTGACTATAATAAACTTAATTTAATGATTTCGCAATACGATTGGACAGATCTTTATAACTGTGTGGACATCGAAAGTGCAACGGAACTTTTCTACAGCGTTCTATACACTTTTTTTAATGAATGCGTTCCTGATAGGCTTCCTCCCAAGCCGAACAGGCCCCCCTGGTTTACAAATGCGCTTCAAAGACTAAAAAATCTTAAAACAAACACTTATAAAAAGTATAAAAAATCGGGTAAGCCATCTGATTTTTCGAAATATGTGGTGGCTCGATCTGATTTTAATGTTCTTAACAGTCATTGCTATTCCATGTATTTAAATCGTTGTAAATTTGAATTTACAAATGATCCGAAGCAATTTTATAACTTTGTCAACGCAAAGCGTAAGTCATCAGCTTTGCCTTCATCGGTTCGATTTAACTCAATGGAGGCATCGACTGACTCTGAAATTGCTGATTTATTCTCTGACTTTTTCCAAACTACTTATAGCTCTTCTTCATGGTCAGAATCAAATTACCGTAATCCCTTAAATAGGGCAAATTGTATTTTTTCCCCTTTAATTACCGAAAGTTCTCTCTTAAGAGATTTAACATCAACAACGCCTACTTACTCTCCCGGTCCTGATGGACTTCCTGGGTGTGTGCTAAAGTTTTGTGCATCAACCATCTGCAAACCTATTCTTAAACTTTTTCAATTGTCTATTTCATCATCAGTTTTTCCAACTATCTGGAAGGATTCTTTTATTATTCCACTTCACAAAAAGGGTGCGAAGGCGGATGCCCAGAATTATAGAGGTATTTCTAAATTGTCGGCTATTCCAAAAGCCTTTGAACGTATTATCACTTCTCATTTGCAACATTTATGTTCCTCGCTAATATCACCGTGTCAGCACGGTTTTGTTAAGCGAAGATCGACTACCACCAACCTACTTGAATTGTCATCAATTGTTATAAATGGATTTAACAATAAAATGCAGACTGACGTTGTATATACTGATTTCAGTAAAGCCTTTGACTCTGTTAACCACTCTCTTCTTTTATTCAAATTAGATTTGCTTGGGTTTCCATGTAATCTATTAACTTGGATTTCAAGCTATTTGAATGGGAGGACTCAGAGGGTTATATTTAAGAACGCTGTTTCAAAAACGATTCATGTGACATCTGGAGTACCTCAGGGTAGTCATTTGGGCCCTTTGCTGTTTACTTTGTTTATTAACGATCTTCCCTCTATTGTAACACATTCTCGTGTACTAATGTATGCGGATGATGTTAAGCTTTGTTTGACATATAATAATATAGAGTCTGGTTTTGGCTTACAATCAGACATTGATCATTTTCAAGTATGGTGTGAGTATAACCTCTTAAATTTGAACTGCCTAAAATGCAACGTAATGACCTTTTATAGGGTCACCCCTACCTTTATAAGTTATTCGCTTCAGAATTTGCCACTTGACCGTATATATTCAGTAAATGATTTAGGCGTTCTTCTGGACCCGAAGCTTAAATTTGACTGCCACATAATGTCGACAGTCAATAAAGCTATGAGTGTTCTTGGGTTTATAAAGCGTTGGTCAAAAGAATTTGATGACCCTTATATAACCAAATTATTATTTACCTCCCTTGTCCGTCCTATATTGGAATATTGTTCTTCGGTTTGGAGCCCACAATACCAAGTCCACATTGACCGTATAGAGTCGGTACAAAAAAAATTTCTCCTTTTTGCCCTTCGTAGTTTGAACTGGGATCAAAACGTAAGGCTACCTTCCTACCAGAGTAGATTATTATTGCTTAATTTACCGACACTTGCAAATCGTAGAAAAATGCTTGGTACCATTTTTATGCATAATCTTATAAGAGGTGATATTGATTCTGTAGAACTTGTTAGCCGCCTAACTTTTAATGTTCCCGTTAGACTAACACGTAATTATCATCCTCTAAATTTACCTCGATGTACATCAAATTTTGGTCTGCACGAGCCCTTTCGCGTTCTATGTAATAACTATAACGTTCTTTATCATTTAATTTGCACATCAACTTCTATCCCGGTATTAAAAACTAACATTTTAACTCATTTGCTTCACTCCTAACTGCATGTTTTTTTTTTATTATTTGTCCCGTCTTTATTGGTTTTATGTATTCTTCCTCGCGAACTCGCATTTTTGCCCAAATTTACAAAAGGGCCCCGCGCGTAACAAGCACGTGCTTGGTGTCGTTGGGCCACTTGTTTGTACTTCTCGTAGTGCATCAACGTCCATATATATAATTTAGCTCTTTCTTCGGAATATCCAGATGTATCAAATTTGAATTCTATATCATCCCGAATATCTCTATAAAAGTCATCAGTTTTAATTGTATAGATGAAGGAATCTGTATCCATGTAATTTAATCTTATATTATCTTGAAATTTTGGTTACATATACTGATAGTGGAAATTATACATGTTCCACTTTGATAACTCTAGTACTGTAAAACCAAGAAACATGGGTTTATCGTATACATATGACATTCTTCTCATTTGAATTGTATATTGTATCATTCTGTAGTTTTGTGGCACTTTGAAAATTAAATTTGGAAATTAATTCTCGTGCACATAATTTCTTACGACCACTTTTATTAATATTATTATTCTGTGGAGGATCCCAATCACAAACTATTTTAATGTCAACCCGTTTCTCGATATTTTCGAGGGTTTTACCGTAGACTGCATTATTTAATAATTTAAAAAAATCTTTTTCAAATGAATTTTTAGCTTTTTGACGATATTGGGTAGACCTTAACAAGGTTTTTGTTTAAAACGTATCGCTCTATGAATTTTTTTTAACTGCAACCCATTAAGCAAACATTGCTATAAATTTTTATAATGAATGATATGATTTTTTTTATTTCCGAGGTCGGCAATTAATTTTTTTACTTTTTCGCTATTAGTGGCTAACTTTGTTGTTGAACAAAACGGTAAATCACTATGTAAATCATGGATACTGTATGGATAGTCCAAATCCACTTCTAAAATATAACCATAATGTCCATCGCTTGGAATATTTTCTACTATTAAATTTTCCATGTCTATGGGAGACAGCCACTTAAACCCTTGGTAAGGTAAAGGTTGAGACATTGCCCAACCATACAAATTATTTGCATCTAAATACATTAAAAATGATGACTCTTTACTATCATCGTAGTCACTTAAATATTTATTATTTGCTTTAGTATATCTGTGACAGCATTGTACCAAACCACCCCGAATTCCACTTTGTATAAATTTATACATATCAATATCAGTTATTAACTCTAACTCAATTTGTGTGGTTTTCAGCATTGCCTGCCAAGATAAACCTGGTGTTGTATAAAAATAAGCTGGGTCAAGAGAATAAATTTTCATGCAAATTAAACGGAAGTTTTCAAAAACGTCAGTTAATAATAATACATCAGTTTTTAAATAAATCTCTAGATAATCCTTTAGAGATTTACAGGAAAATTGTGTCCAAACTTTAACAGCATGACTGTAATCCTCTTGAGAACATTGCTTTTCAGTAAACTGATTATAAACTTGATCTCTTGATGGTAAACTAGTTTCCTCTAGTCTATGCTCTGAATCAAGATATTCATATGGGAATACACCCTTCTTCCGCATAAGTCTAAATTCATTTTCACAATTAAAATGTGATCTTACTGATTTAAGTTGATCATCTTCCAAATTGGCTGCTAATGCATCTAGACTAGATGTCATAAATCTAAATGTGTCTAGAAACCTTATCTCAAAACTCTTTCCACATTCATTTTCAATTGTTTTCATTACTGAAATAAAGTGTTCCTTATTTATGGGAATACCTTTAATTTCTCCAGGTAAAAGTGTCAATTCTTTGATAAACAAGTGACAATCATACTTGGAAAAATTGTGGAAGAAAACTGGAATAAAATTAGACGTTTTCAACTCTAAATTACATTTAGAATGAGCTGCACCCCTGTATCTACCTGTATAATGACAATGATCTCGAACCCTATCATCCGCTAAAGCCTTTTCACAAATATGACAATTAAGGGCATCCTCAAAATCATATTCATCCTGTGGATACATTACTATGGGAACAACTTTACTCAAATGTTTTGAATGAATAGTTTTTAAGTTATTTACAAGGGAATTGACAAAATTTATAGCTGAATTACCTCCCGTTTCCATTACAAATTTATCTAAACTAGAATCATATGAACACTTTATAAAGTAAGCGTATGAAATTGGTACATGTTCATTTAGATTAAATAGTTTAGGACTTACATCAATATTTATACGGCGAAGTATGCACTCGAAATCTGCATACACTGCGAACGGTACTTTTAGTTGATGACGCAGTGCCGTATACTTTAATGTCGACTTATATGGGTTTGGGAGAGTGGCAACCTTTCCACTGCAAAGCTCCTTGTGACGAAGTGCGCGACTTGCACTTGATGAAAAATTTAAGCAGGTATTGCAAAACCATGTCTGTCCCTTATGTAGACTTTTTTGTGCAGACGTAAGTCTATTAAATAAAAGAAAATATAGCAAATAATGAAAAAATAACAAGTAAAAGTAAATCTATAACGAGTAAAAATTCATACTTTGAAATATTTTTTATCCATGTGTAGTGACCGAATCCGTTTCCTTCCAGGAAAAGTATATTTATGTGCGTCGGTTTTTCAACTCCAGATTGATAAAGAGGTCCAATTATAGTTTCACTTTCCTCGTCGTATCCAAAAACGTTAATGCTCAATGTAACGTTTTTTTGAATGAAAATGTCTATGTCCTTTATTTTGAGCGGGAATATCAACCCACTGAAGTCCAAATTTATTCCAGATGTTAAAACAAATCTTTCGGCCGTTATATCAACTTTATATGTGTAGCATTTACTACGGTTACTTTCTAGATTTGTAAGCGCCGAAATCAAAGTCCATTTAAAGCAGTATGAGTCATTTTTATTTTGGACATTAATTATTGCTTTTTTCGCAAAAAGCTTGGGTGGTGTTGGGATATATGAGGATCCAGAAAGCGGGTTATATTTATTGAAATTCATTTCCAATCGAATTATGCGGAGTAGGGTCCACCCGCTATCCCTTTCCTGAAACTCTTCCATTTTTATTTTCAGATGGTCTGAGTGATTGGCGAATATGCGGTCTAAATCCGAGTGGCTAGTAACAACTTCCATTTTGCTTTGGAATTGTTTAGTCTCGGTTTTTAAATCATCATCTTTTACTAGCATATATTCCGCAAAAAGCTCAAAATTAACTTTACCGGACACGTAGCTTTGAAGCACATTAATTAAATGAGATTTTAAAGCCCCTCCTGCTTCGAAGAGGAACTCTTCCGGGTATCTTAATTCCTCTCCTTCATTAACAAACATATAATGAAGGATTCGACCCTTGAATCCATCCGAAATCTTTTTGATTCTTCCATCCAAAGGTATCACAGCATTCATCTTGTGCTCCGCGGTGCGAGCATGGTGATTCCATTGAACTCCCACCGGGATGAAACAACGGCACGACTCGCAATATTTTTGGGTTTGGTTATTCATTTTATTTATTATTTATTTGGAAAAGAATTACAATTATAATTAATTTGTAGATTGTTTTAAATTTTTATTTTCTTTTCACAAAGTCAGTTGTAATGTAGTTAATTTGTAATTGTAATTTAATTGTTCTCACAAAGCCACTTTTCAATTGAGGTAAACTCGTTGATAAGATCACTTTACTGTTTTTCGAAACTAGTAAAAACCGTAGTTCACTTCACGAAAATTTGATTATACTGATCTGAATTGAACGAAATTCTACCTTAAATATAACTTTGAGGAAAGCTTATTAGTATGAACTTAAACTATAGTTTGTAAAAAATAAAAAAATTAGAGGTGGAAAGTTTGATTGGTTGATGACAAGATTTTCCTTAAATTTAATATGAGTAATTTGACTTGCATTATTTTGATTGGTTGATTCCTTCGAATATTTGTTGGCGAGGGAGGGAAGGTGAAAGTGATCAGTGCCTAGCAACCAGGTTTTTGTCTACTCGGTTACTAGACACATTTACATTTGTCTAACTAAACGTCTCAAAGGGATGATTGTGAGGGAGCGCAGGTGAAAGTGATCAGCGCGTAGCAACCAGGTTTTTGACTACTCGGTTTCTAAACACATTTACATTTGTCTAACTAAACGTCTCAAAGGGATGATTGCGAGGAAGGGATGGTGGTGGAGAAGCATGATCCCCCATATGAAGAGGGATATAAATGAGAAGTTGGTGAAAAGGAACTTCAGTTCAAATTGAAAGTTCACTGGATCAGCAACCAACAAGAAACAACAAAAAACAGCTATACAGTTAAACAACTAGAAACCAGCTAATAACATCTAATCAATTAAACAACAAAAACATCTATACAACAACAAAAAACATCTATACAACAACAACAAGAAACAACAAAAAACAGCTATACAGTTAAACAACTAGAAACCAGCTAATAACATCTAATCAATTAAACAACAAAAACATCTATACAACAACAAAAAACATCTATACAACAACAAAAAACATCTATACAACAACAAAAAACATCTATACAACAACAACAAGAAACAACAAAAACAGCTATACAGTTAAACAACTAGCAACCAGCTAATAACATCTAATCAATTAAACAACAAAAACATCTATACAACAACAAAAAACATCTATACAACAACAACAAGAAACAACAAAACAGCTATACAGTTAAACAACTAGCAACCAGCTAATAACATCTAATCAATTAAACAACAAAAACATATATACAACAACAAAAAACATCTATACAACAACAAAAAACATCTATACAACAACATCAAGAAACAACAAAAACATCTATACAACAACAAAAAACATCTATACATCAACAAAACATCAAGACACATCAAAACAACATGACTACCAACAACGACGTGTGTAATGAAATCACCAATTTCCTCAAAGAAAATGGTTATTTCATTTTTGAGGATCATCGACAGACCCTGGAGATGATTTTCTCCAAACTTCAAGGGATGGAGCAAGTTGGTGAGAGAAAATCCAAATATGGCGTACATATGCTATCATGTCCTTGGGCCGACGATGATGTAAGAGAGGGCCCGGATACATGTCAATGTCACCAGGCACCATACCTTAGAATTAAAGCTTTTGAATTAATAAACAAATACAAAAGTATTGACCTTAAATTTAAAAAAAAAAATTAAACAATTAAAAAAACAATTCTATGCCTTTATATATTTGCAAAATCGAATTAAAAAAAAATAATAAAATAAAAGTATATTTTAATTTCAAATTTGTACCTTCTTTTGCTATTGGGGTGGGTGTTTGCTTTCAGCTGTTTCTTTTCAGTTAAACTAAATATGATCTAGTGGTGTGACTGCTTATAAAATCATCGAGAGGGAGCCTTAAAACTAATGTCATCATATTTAGTGTATAAGAAAAGCCTGTTACAAATTTCCAAATAAACATGAGCTAAATAAAAATTTACATATTCTTTTGTTTGGGAGGGTGTTTGCTTTCAGCTGTTTCTTTTGAGAATTCTTTTGCTATTGGGGTGGGTGTTTGCTTTCAGCTGTTTCTTTTAGGTATTCGTTTGTTCGGGGTGGGTGTTTGTTTCTCAGTGGCAAGCAAAGGGATCTAAGGGTGCTAATCAAGTTACCAAGTCCACGTGTGAACGTGTCAACAACCCGAGACATTTTCTAGAGGCTATGGTTATTAAATTGCTTACCACACCACACTTTCTTCGCTACTCGTTTAACCCCATTTAATAAATCTATTAACGGACACCCGTCAACTTATCACCCTAATTAACGCACCAGTAACTTCTCCCCGCTTAATTATAATCCCCGATTTCTGGATATAATTTCTGGATACAAAAGCTGGATACAACTCCTGGATATACGCAATTTATCACCCTAATTAACGAACACCCGTCACACCCCAGTAATTTCTTCCCCCATTAACTAGGAAAACCTAAATGTAACGCTATGATCACCTGACTCACCCCAGTAACTTCTCCCCGCTTAATTAGAATCCCCGATTTCTGGATAGGATTTCTGGATACAAATCCTGGATATTCGCAATTTATCACCCTAATTAACGATCACTCGTCACGCACCCATTAACTTTAATTACCCCCACCTGTCACCTTAACCTAATTTATTACCCTATTTAACGATCACTCGTCACGCACCATTAACTTTAATTACCCCCATTTATTACCCTAATTACCCTAATTAGCATAATTAATTACCTCCCCCTTCCACTTTTTGGATCCAGCTCCCGCATTTACTAACTACTGACCGGGTCTACTTCCATGGCCTCGGGCATTTGGTATTGGTTCTTTTGACCAAACGGTCTTTGTTTAGAACTACCGGGATCCCTGTACTTATAAGCCTGGTCTTGCCCAGACTTAACGTAGTGCGGATTTTTCTGTCCGTTGCCCGTTTTCTGGCTGTGTTGACTGCCAGTTTTTTGGGGCTTTTCTTTGTCGCTAGCGAATTTGGCCAAGCTTGCGGCGTAGGCGCACCTGTCATTAGCCGCTTCCGCTTCTTGTGCGAGTGCTAATGCGGAGGGCATATCTTTTGTTGGGCTGGGAATACTGCAAGTCTCAAGGGCTTTCTTAGCCCGGAGACAAAGGTGTGGAGAGCGTCGCTCCTAAATTTGTGGTTCAACACGGCAGCCGCGGAAGGCTCGTGTGACATCAGTGTTTTGTTTGTAAGAAGCGTTAGCTTCTTTTCTATTTCGTCATAATACCTATTTAGAGAAAGTTCGCCCTGTCTCATGGTATCTAATTCTTGCTGAATTACGCGTACCGGCGTTTTGTCAGCATATGTGAAGTCAAGACGCGCTACAATGGCGTCGAAATTCAAAACTGTGTTAAAGGAGGCTAGCACGGCATCTGCATTGCCCCTTACCTTGTTCCTTATAATTGCTACCGCTTGGTAGTGCCTGGAACTGCCATTAAAAGGCTTAAAAACAGTATATGCAGCGTTTGCCGCTTGTCTTCAAGAGACATAATTCTCCTGTTTCCCGTCGAATTCGGGAATGGATTTAACAATATCTAAAGGCTCTTCGCACTTTATATTATTGTCGATGCTTATGGCCTCATAGGCCTTGACTTCCGTATTTGTTAAAGAAATAGAACGTATTTTACCCTCTAACTCTTGGAATTTTTGTTCAAGAGCCTGGGCCTGTGTAGTCAACGCTGCCTGAACTGCGGCGCGTACGATTTCGGAAATGTCGCTATTTGACATACTGATACTGTTTCCAATATACCCTGCGGTTTCGTTAGTTTGTAATTTGTCAATTCTGAGGTTCCTATAACTTTCCAATAGTTCTTCGTCACTACTGTCTGTATTTTTTTCGTCTCTATAGTTCATTTAATTTTACTTAGAATAATCCCTGAACTGGAAAAATCTTTCCTGTTTTTTTGTTTGATTCACTGAAGAGATAATAAACAATCGCCTTACTTACATTTTGTCCAGTGGAAACACAATATATTTTTTAAATAAAAAAAAACTGTATTGTTCTCCTGCGGGGGCGGGAAACGTTGAATTCAGTTGTTGAATATTCGCTGCTTCTTTATCCTCCAGTAGTTTGTTTTGAAATTTCGATGCATTTGCAGTTTTTATTTTATTTAACTCGAAAAAAAAAAATATCTGCTTTAAAAAATTTCCGCTGGTTGCAAAATAATTTTTTACTTAAAAATGATTATTGTTTTAACTTTTCTCCTTCTTATTTGTTGATTTTTCTTAAAAACTTTTTATTTCGTTGCGTTTAAACAATTCCAATGTTCTGCACTTGAAAAAACACTTCCGGAAAAATTGTTTTGCACTTTAATTTTTCCGCTTTAGCTGGAAATTTATTTGTTTTTACTTCTTTGCAATATTTTCTATATTTTACACATATAAAAAAATCATTTCTGCACATAAAAAAATTATTGAGTTAATTTTCCTCAAGACGATTGCGTTTATTATTTTTTTAAACGACTTTAAACGGTTTATTCTCAACGAATTCGTTTTTTTGAATTCGGAGTCGCGGAACTTTCCACGGTTGAGCGCCAATTATAACAAAGGTTATTTTATTATATTTGATTTATTTATTAATAGCCCGTTTGGGCAGCTTGAGCTCTGTTTAGAAACTAAAAGTACAATTCAAAAAGAGACTGCAGCTCGCCACTCCATCGTCCGGCTAAGATGCTGATGCCGCACTTTTGGGCAGCCGCTGCTGGCGGCCCGCAACTCCGTTGCTGGCCGAACTTTGCTGACGCTGCGCCTCGTGACCGTGACCACTCAGCGCTTGCATGGGCCGGATCGGGTTTCGCCGGCTGGGTTCCCGCTTACGCGTGCATCCGGTGCTGGCCCAAGATCGATGACCGTAGTCGGGTTAGCTTGTATGAAATGATTTCAACCTCGAAACATGTTCCTTAAAGATCTCACTCCCATACTCTTTTAAGAACTCTTCAATTTTTGAGGGAAACCTTTTTTTTTCTTTCAACGTAATAGGTTGAATGTTTATCTTAAACTAAAGTCTGTTGGATATAAATCGTTGTATTATACTTAGAAAACAGCTGTTAAATAATACAACAGCTGTTGATAGATCCACCCTCAAAAACAAAATCAAAACAATGGATTTTTTTTTTTTTTTAGTTTTTTCTTTATTTTAGAATTTCAACATATGATGAATTTAATTTTCTAACTTTATATTGTTGAATTACAAAATGAAAACAAGCACACGTTTCTATATTATCATTAGAAAATTTACATAAATTAAAATGTTCTCCAAATGTTGTTTTTATAAACTCCTTCACGTCAATACTCATGTTATAATGACCTAATTAACATAATTAATCAATAAAAGTGTGGGAGAAAGGTGGGGAAAAATGGAGTGTGTGGGTGACAAAAATGGTGAGAAAGGGGAGGGGGGGGGGGGGGAAATGAAGTGTGTGGGTGACCGTTAAGATGCACACAGGTGTCATAATGACCTAGTTAGCATAAAAAGGTCACTTAGAAAGAGTGTGAGGAAAGAAAAGAAATGAAGTGTGTGGATGACCGTTAAGATGCACACAGGTGTCAGAATTTGTGATTGGTTGTGGTGTGTAGGAGTGTGAGAGAGGTGTGTTTTGTCATGCCTAGAATTTGTGTGTGGTACTGTGAGAGAGGGGTCATGCTTAGAATTTGTGTGTAGGAGTGTGAGAGAGGTGTGTTTTATCATGCCTAGAATTTGTGTGTAGGAGTGTGAGAGAGGGGTTATGCCTAGAATTTGTGGTAGCTTAGAGTGATCTTTACCTGAAAATTGTGTGTAGGAGCGTGAGAGAGGGGTGATTTATTATGCGTGTCCATTTTGTTGATTCAATTAGGATTGTATTCGGCTGCCCGAAGCTAGCTTCCTTTCTTGTTTTCCAATCAAATTTGCTATTTATCGTGACCATAATTTGACCTTCAAACAGATTATGATTAAAATTATGGGGTGTGCTGGTAAAAAAGTTTATGGTTAAGGTCTTCTCTTGTTTTATCTCTGTTAAGCTGTTACATTTGTTATAATATTTGTTTATGGACTGTAAATTTCCCAGAATTTTACTCCTTATCGTTTTTTATTTATATTCTGTTAGCTACATCTTTATACAATTTTTATGAATAGATAAATTTATAAGAAATGGATCTCTTTACTTGCGACTGTGTCGAACTGTTGTTGACAATCTTGACCTTGGAATTATTGTCAACAACTGTGATTTTGGGATGGAAGGCTAACAAGTGGGGATATTGAAAAATGTATGATGGATACGATCCCAGATATATACAGGACGGAAGAATGAAAATTATAAATAGCTAAAATAATAATAACTGATATAATACATGATTACATGATACTTTTAAATCTTTTTGGGAGATCTTTGTAAATAATCGGAATGGAAAGATTTAATGATATGTATAATAAAATTATCAAGGTGATATTCTTAACTTTCTTGTTTTTTGTTTCGTTCCAACAATGTAATGGGTATTGAGTCGGTGTGATGAAAGTAGTATTTTATATTAATAATCTATCAGTAATTTGTATCGAGTATTCATTTATTAGTTTTCTATGTTTAAGCAGGTAGGATTAAGAAGAATAATATCTCAAATAGTAGTATTATTCTGTATGTTAAAAATGTTGCTGTTAAGTTTTTTTTTTTTTGTTCAAGAATTGGTTTAACTGATGCCTTGTTACTATTTATTTATTTATTTTAGTTTTATCCCAGTGCTACAGGCTAGGTGAAGCCTTTTAATTATGGCACCAGTTACTTTGGGTAACATTTAACATTAATCAATTTTGTCTTACTAACTAACATTCAAAATCTTAAAAATAAAAAAACATAAGAAGTTTAAGCTAAAATTAAAGTTAAAGTTAGTGCCCCGAAGGTGAGAAAATAATTTGGTTTTGATTATTAGCTGTTATTAGCTGGTTTATAGTTGTTTACTATCAATATTTCAATCAATATTTTCAACATCACCTAAGTATAAAAACTATAATCATGAATTAGATGGAGATGATCGCAAACTAAGATTTATTATGACGACTTTTCATACTATATTCCTGATTACCCGTCGGAAACATGTGTCTACCTCTTTTAATGTTAGTCGCAAGAATAGAAAAAGAAGATTAACTTCAATAAATAAATTGATAAGTAAAATAATTGAAATTGATAAATATTTGATAATTAATAAAATAATTAAAATTAATAAGCAAAAATATCTAAACAAAAAATGACACTTATTACACTTCTCACATACATAGGAATCACAGTTGAATATTAATTGCTCATAATGAGGAAAAAAGTCACGTGAGTTACATGGGGGATGTCGGGGATGGGTGGAAGGTGAGCTACCTTTCTCACGTATATAGAAAGCAAAGTTGAATATTAATTACTCATAATGAGGAAAAGGTTACGTGATCAGCACCAAATGAATTTAAATTGAAAGCCCCTTTCTTTGTTATTGATCTTTCATAATGTTGAAAGATGTTGTTTCAGTTGATGTGCAAGGCTTCTTTGGTAATAATAACAATTTCATTCTAAAGGAAATAGGATTAGTATTTGATCAGGATCCTAACTTGAATAATAGATCTGTAATAGAACCACCATATGATTTCACTTTACTAAATACAAAATCTTGAAAACATTTATTGGAACGATGCATAAAATATTTTTTCTCAAACTCGAAAGTATCTAAAGTCAATTACAAACGGAAAACAAATTATTTGTAAAGGGGTGGAAAAGAAATGATTTCTTCAGAAATGTTTTGGAAATTGTCAGCTCTTTAATATTGAGGAAATTGATTGTCCGTCCCTAAACAGGCTTAAGGGAAACCGGTTTACATATTGAGAAACACGACTTAGGGGCGGGGTTTGTGCTCTAAACAATGCATACATTATTTAAAAAATTTTTAAAAGTACTTTGATACCAAGAAAAAAATGTTATATACATCATTTTAAAGTTGAAATTGACCAATTTATTCAAGACTTTAAAGGGGAGGTAATTGGTCACCACTTTCAATACCTCCTAAACACAAAACGATGTATATGAATCAAGGTGGATATGATTTTAAAACTACGAATTATTGTGAACACTTTACATTCTGTAATCCCGAATTGACACCAGCTACATGCGCCTGTCACTTTTGTGCAAATCGTCGGGATGGAGTCTGAAAATTAATTTCAATATTAAATTAAATATGTTTAGAATCCCAAAATAAATGAATAAATATATTATTATGGTATAAAATAAACTCTGACTTTTTATTGGGAGTTCAAATTGCAGGTACGGAGAAGTGCGGGATCGTGATTTCACCTCCTATTATGGCACGTGTTAGAGCTAGCCTGGGACATTGGCGTGAGCTTCACGATCTTATCAATAAGCGCGCGCCTTGAGGCTTCTGCCTTGTCCCTTTTTTTGCGGTCGGGTACTGTTACAGGTGCGCAGATTCGGGTATCTCTTGTGCGAGTCCCTTTTATGACATCTTCATGAGTCATTTGTGGAAAGGAAAGAATCTTAGAATCAATTTAACACGTTCTGGGGCGGAAAGAGAAATCTGTATTTGAAACTAGTTTCCCACATTAACTTGTGAGATGATAACCATCTTTGATTATTTTGGGTGTGCGGTCTTTCTCACGTACATAGAAAGTCCAGTTGAATATTAAATGCTCGTAATGAGGAAAAAGGTCACGTGATCAATATTGTTACATGGGGATGTGGGGGATGGGTGGAAGGTGAGCGACAATTTCTCACTTGGGTGTGTGGCCTTTCTAACGTACATAGAAAGCCCATTTGAATATTAATTACTTATAATGAGGGAAAATTTTTCTAAAAAATTTAGCATTTGTCTAACTAAAACTTCTCAAAGGGGGTGATGGAGGGAGGGATGGTGGAAAAGCATGCTCCCCATATGAAGAGGGGATAAAAATGAGAAGTTACTGTAAAGGATCTTCAGTTCGATTTCAAAGTCCACTGGATCCTTGTTAGAGGCATCAGCAGCAACATCAGTAACAACCACAACAACAAACAACAAACAAAAATCATCAAACAACAAAATCAACTAAACAACAAACAAAAAATCAACTAAACAACAAACAACAAATCAACTACAACAACCAAACAGCAACAAAACATCAAGAAAACAACAGAAAACAGTTAAACAGCAACTGTTTGGGGCATAGGTGTTTGTTTATCTTACGTACTCAAATTTACAAAATAATTGACTAACCTATGCTTAAAAATTGATTTTTTTTGGCAATAGTCTGATTGCATATCAACTGGGAGTGCATTAAACTCATATAAAGCCCTATAGAGGGGCTCATTTTGGAAATAATTAGTCCGCCTCAACTCGAGAAAAAAGGAATTAAAATTAATAAGTTGTCTAGACGGAGCGTTAAATCCAACTTTCGAGAGTAGCTCCGGACAGTCGATACTACCATTCACAAAATCGAGGATGAAGCAAATGGCAAGGATATTTCTACGATGAGCAAGGGATGGTAGGTAAACAACCTTAAATTGCTGGTGATATAAAGGAACAGGTTCTAACAATCTTAGCGGCAAAAAATCGAATTTTAGAAATTGTTTCTGTAGTCGTTCTATTTTCATGAGTGGTAGTAAAGGGATTCGAGAATAAATGCAAAATAAAGCGCAAGTCCGGTGTAGGGATCAGTGAATAGCGATGCGATCCGCTTCACAAATCCAAACATGGCATAGGCTCTGGGCATGATATAATCGAAGTGTGCTGAGAACTTAAATTTCGAGTCAAACATCACACCTAGACCTAAGGATTCCTGCCGTAGCTGCCATTAATATTATAGGGTGGGACGAAATTATATACAGATTTACTGTAAGTAACATAGAAGCACTTGTTTATGTTTAGAGGAAGCGCATTTCGGCTACACCAAGAGCTCAACAAATCTAAGTCCTGTTGAACAGATTGTGAGTCTGTCGCTCTTTTAAAAAAAATTAAAAATTAAAATCAGACTTAAATTTTAAATCATCTGCGTACAGTAGACACTCTGAAGATATACAGAACTTGACATCATTAATGAATATTATGAAAAGCAGAGGGGCCATAGCACTCCCCTGAGGAAGGCCAGAGGTTGCCAAATAGAACCCAGGAAAATTTTCATTAATATTAACTCTATAAAGACGATGGTGTAAATATGATTTTATCCAATTTATTAATGCCGAATGTATACCCAAGCGAGCTAGTTTTGCCAGTAGGGCACTGTGGCTAACTTTGTCAAAGGCTTTCTCAAAATCAGTGTATATGGCATCAACCTGTGTTTGCATATTAAAGGCATGAACGCAATAGTTGCTGAAAACGGCAAGGTTAGTCGTGGCTGACCGACCTGCTACAAAACCATGCTGAGAAGTACTTATATATGTTTTAGCAAGAAATGATAATTTATGGGCAACAATGCGCTCGAAGAGTTTGCTATATTGCTGATCTTTGCTATAGGAATGTAATTGGCAATGTTATTCTTCGGCCCTGATTTTAAAATTGGAGTCACGGATGCGACATTCCAACTTTCCGCAAAGTGTTCCACTAGAAAGTGATTTCTCAAAGATAATTATAATTTTTAGTGGTACGCATAGCACCTCTATACAATGTTTCAGAAAGTAAGCCGGAATCCCACCACAGTCCGGAGTGTAAGAATCATCAACGTCTTCAACAGCTTTATGAATATTCTCTTCTAGCACGGTTAAACTACCTAAAGCTTTCTCCTGCATCGTCTTTATAGAGTTAATATTAATGAACATTTTCCTGGGTTCTATTTGGAAACCTCTGGCCTTCCTCAGGGGAGTGCTATGGGCTCTCTGCTTTTCATAATATTCATTAATGATGTCAAGTTCTGTATATCTTCAGAGTGTCTACTGTACGCAGATGATTTAAATTTAAGTCTGATTTTAATTTTTAATTTTTTTTAAAAGAGCGACAGACTCACAATCTGTTCAACAGGACTTAGATTTGTTGAGCTCTTGGTGTAGCCGAAATGCGCTTCCTCTAAACATAAACAAGTGTTTCTATGTTACTTACAGTAAATCTGTATATAATTTCGTCCACCCTATAATATTAATGGCAGCTACGGCAGGAATCCTTAGGTCTAGGTGTGATGTTTGACTCGAAATTTAAGTTCTCAGCACACTTCGATTATATCATGCCCAGAGCCTATGCCATGTTTGGATTTGTGAAGCGGATCGCATCGCTATTCACTGATCCCTACACCGGACTTGCGCTTTATTTTGCATTTATTCGATCTAAACTAGAAGCTCTTATCTCGAATCCCTTTACTACCACTCATGAAAATAGAACGACTACAGAAACAATTTCTAAAATTCGATTTTTTGCCGCTAAGATTGTTAGAACCTGTTCCTTTATATCACCAGCAATTTAAGGTTGTTTACCTACCATCCCTTGCTCATCGTAGAAATATCCTTGCCATTTGCTTCATCCTCGATTTTGTGAATGGTAGTATCGACTGTCCGGAGCTACTCTCGAAAGTTGGATTTAACGCTCCGTCTAGACAACTTATTAATTTTGATTCCTTTTTTCTCGAGTTGAGGCGGACTAATTATTTCCAAAATGAGCCCCTCTATAGGGCTTTATATGAGTTTAATGCACTCCCACTTGATATGCAATCAGACTATTGCCAAAAAAAAATCAATTTTTAAGCATAGGTTAGTCAATTATTTTGTAAATTTGAGTACGTAAGATAAACAAACACCTATGCCCCAAACAGTTGCTGTTTAACTGTTTTCTGTTGTTTTCTTGATGTTTTGTTGCTGTTTGGTTGTTGTAGTTGATTTGTTGTTTGTTGTTTAGTTGATTTTTTGTTTGTTGTTTAGTTGATTTTGTTGTTTGATGATTTTTGCTTGTTGTTTGTTGTTGTGGTTGTTACTGATGTTGCTGCTGATGCCTCTAACAAGGATCCAGTGGACTTTGAAATCGAACTGAAGATCCTTTACAGTAACTTCTCATTTTTATCCCCTCTTCATATGGGGAGCATGCTTTTCCACCATCCCTCCCTCCATCACCCCCTTTGAGAAGTTTTAGTTAGACAAATGCTACATTTTTTAGAAAAATTTTCCCTCATTATAAGTAATTAATATTCAAATGGGCTTTCTATGTACGTTAGAAAGGCCACACACCCAAGTGAGAAATTGTCGCTCACCTTCCACCCATCCCCCACATCCCCATGTAACAATATTGATCAGTAGTAGGTTAATACGGGTGCTGGCTCACTTTTAATTGATCGTGATAAACCAATTAGCACCTATTAGTCACGCATGGCTGCACATTGACCTAATTAGCACCAATTAGTCACGCATGAATGCACACAGGTGTTATAATGACCTAATTAGCACATAGGTGTTATAATGACCTAATTAACATAATTAATCAATAAAAGTGTGGGAGAAAGGTGGGGGGGGGGGGGGGGGGGAAATGGAGTGTGTGGTGACCGTTAAGATGCACATAGGTGTTATAATGACCTAATTAACATAATTAATCAATAAAAGTGTGGGAGAAAGGTGGGGAAAAATGGAGTGTGTGGGTGACCGTTAAGATGCACACAGGTGTCAGAATTTGTGATTGGTTGTGGTGTGTAGGAGTGTGAGAGAGGTGTGTTTTCTCATGCCTAGAATTTGTGTGTAGGAGTGTGAGAGAGGGGTCATGCTTTGAATTTGTGATTGGTTGTGGTGTGTAGGAGTGTGAGGGAGATGTGTTTTCTCATGCCTAGAATTTGTGTGTAGGAGTGTGAGGGAGATGTGTTTTCTCATGCCTAGAATTTGTGTGTAGGAGTGTGAGGGAGATGTGTTTTCTCATGCCTAGAATTTGTGTGTAGAAGTGAGAGATATGTGTTATGCTTTGAATTTGTGATTGGTTGTGGTGTGTAGGAGTGTGAGGGAGATGTGTTTTATCATGCCTAGAATTTGTGTGTAGGAGTGTGAGGGAGATGTGTTTTATCATGCCTAGAATTTGTGTGTAGGAGTGTGAGGGAGGTGTGTTTTATCATGCCTAGAATTTGTGTGTAGGAGTGTGAGAGAGGGGTCATGCCCAGAATTTTATCTACAATAGATATTGCTGTGTTCGTTGCACTTAACAAACCTTATATCATCACCTTTTTGTATTGCTGTTGGTAATCATAACTTTAGGATTATTACCTAGTTATCAATAGTTCTCCTGCTTAATGACTTTTAAATTATGGATGACACATTTTTAACTAACCCTTTTATCGTTTTTTATTTATATTCTGTTAACTGATACTTTTAAATCTTTTTGGGAGATATTTGCAAATAATCGGAATGGAAAGATTTAATGATATGTATAATAAAATTATCAACGTGATATTCTTAACTCTCTTGTTTTTCGTTTCGTTACAACAATGTAATGAGTATTGAGTCGGTGTTAGTAAAGTAGTATTTTATATTAATAATCTATCAGTAATTTGTATCGAGTATTCATTTATTAGTTTTCTATGTTTAAGCAGGTAGGATTAAGAAGAATAATATCTCAAATATTAGTATTATTCTGTATGTTAAAAATTTTGATGTTAAGTTTTTTGATAATTGTTTACTAATCAATAACAAGAAAATGTGTTGTGTTGGACAGGTTTGAGGAAACCGGTTTTCATATTGTGTGCACATGTTAAGGGAGGATTTTGTTTTCTAAGCATTGGTTTTTTTAAAGAAATTTACTGTAAGGAAGTTAATGTTATATACATCATTATAAATTCGAGACCAGATATGATAAGAAATATAACTATGAAATTGATTTATATGTTCAAGAATTGGTTTAACTGATGCCATGTTACTATTTATATATTTATTTATTTATTTTAGTTTTATCCCAGTGCTACAGGCTAGGTGAAGCCTTTTAATTATGGCACCAGTCACTTTGGGTAACATTTAACATTAATCAATTTTGTCTTACTAACTATCATTAAAAATCTTAAAACTAAAAAAACATAAGAAATTTAAGATAGAAGAGAAAATAATTTGGTTTTGATTATTAGCTGTTATGTTGTTTATTAGCTGGTTTATAGTTGTTTACTATCAATATTTCGATCAATATTTTCAACATCACCAAAGTATAAAAACTATAATCATGAATTAGATGGAGTTGATCGCAAACTAAGATTTATTTTGACGACTTTTCATACTATAATCCTGAATTACCGTCGGAAACATGTGTCTACCTCTTTTAATGTAAATCACAAGAATAGAAAAAGAAGATTAACTTCATAAATAAATTAATAAGTAAAATAATTGAAATTGATAAATACTTAAATATTAATAAAATAATACTTAAATATTA